>CABFOW010004854.1:0-13283 GCA_902141385.1 Timema californicum | reverse complement strand
GGGGGGGGGGGGGGGGGGGGGGGGGGTTCCGCGAGGTAGGCTCATAGGTGGTGGAGACTATTTCTGTGGTGGTTTCGTCTCGTTTTAAAATTTAGGCGCCAAAGAGGTTGGCGCGGAATCACTATAGTTGTATCGAGAAGAGAACAATGGCACTGGTCGCGTTGGCGTCTTAGCAATATTAACTGCGCAATGGCAGTTAGGACAGTTTATGTGACTGACAATCTGAATATATTAAGTTTGAAATACCGGAGCCTGACTAGTTACGTATTCCTTGCGTGCCTGGGCATATGAGATCTTCTTTTCGGATTGTATATCCAAGACTTTCTTCTCTACCTTCCATTTTGGACAGGCCCGAGACCAGGCGGAATGTAGACCCTTGCAGTTGACGCAGGGTTTAGAAGACTCACATGGTGTTTCGTGAGCCTCCTGTCCACAATCCGCACAGGTTGGCTTACCACGGCATCGCAGCTTCATATGCCCAAATTCCTGGCACTGAAAACAGCACCGAAGGTTAGGGACATACGGCCGGACCCTGAGCACGTGGAAACCTACTCGGACCTCCTTCGGAAGGGTAGAAGTTGCAAATGTGAGGATATACGTATTCGTCTTTTTTTCTTGTCCGTTCTTTTTTGTAACAATACGGTAAACTTCGGTTACGTGCTGAGGGGAAAGCTCCTCACAGATCTCCTCAATGCTCACGCAGTCAAGGTCTAAGCAAGTGACCACTCCCTTGCAAACATTGAGTAACACGTAAGGTTCCACCTTCACCGGAATATAAGACGTATTACTCGACGGTATTTCAGTTATAGCCATGATATTTGACGACTGGACGTCAGTTGCAGTCTGAATAAGCATAGTGCCATCACGCAATTTCTTTATAGAAATGTCCGATTTTGCTGCACCATTTATCGCTCTTTCGAGGATAAATGGGCTGACGCGCTTAAGGCTTCCATTGGCATCGTCTCGAGACATCACCAGGAAGCGGGGCTGTCGCCTCACAATTTCCTGGATTTTCACGACAGAGTTGGACGGCCTTACCCGTGTCAGCCTCTCATCAACATGGCCCTGTGAGGGGCCGGGCAGTGAGGTGTCAGCAGAATTTAGCAGTACGGTGCCAGCGCTGACAATATTATCGGCCATGACTTATTTGGGGACAACCTACACAATACTCGGATCGTAGACCCAGGGTGATCCAAGTTGGTACTACCACATAAGGCCCTGTTAACTGTCCCGACGAGAGGCCCCATACGACGCTAGACATGACAACCTTCGCATAGATAATCGCCGAGAGAGAAGTCGTCGCTGCAAGCGGGTGTAGGAAAGTGCCAATTTTACGTCCGGGCCCTCATGAACGCAACCGATCTTTTCTCAATGTAGGGTACCCGGTTATTGTCATCCCCAAGGTCCTTCTACTAATGTATTGCAACCACCGCACTTTCATTCAGGAGCTCAAAGTTGTGGTATCTATTGATAAACCTAGGATTAACGTGTTCGCTGCGATGGTCGTCAACGGAGGGTCCAAAAGTCTCTGTGCAGGACTGAACGGCAGGGGAGGGGAAGAAAGAGGTAAGGAGAGATAAAGTGAAGAGGGAAGAGTGAAAAAAAGGAAGTGAAAGTGAAGGAATAAGAAAATGATGTGAAAGGAAAGATATAGGATAGGTTTGTCCTGCTCGAGGTACGTCCTGCACAGTATCCTCCCCTTTTAGTCGCTTCTTACGACAAGCAAGGGTTACTGCGGGACTATACTAAACCCCGTCCCGCAGGGGGAACCCCCAATTTAAAGTGTTTTCAATATGCCGTACCGTCAGGTGGTGTCGTACGCTTTTTCCAGATCAAAGAAAACAGCCAGAAGATGCTGCTTATGGATAAAGGCGTCACGAACAGAAGTCTCGAGAAGAACAATGTGATCGTGGATCGGTTACGGCAAAAATAACCGTGAATATTATATAGCAGATAGTGGGATTCTATGTACTATATACATAGTTTAATTATATTTTTTTTCCAATATTTTGTATACACAACTAGTTAAGGCTATCGCTCTATAACTAGTTGGCTCTAATCTATCCATGCCAATTTTTTAAATTTGTATAGCGGTTGCTTGCTTCCATAGTGATGGAAACTTATTAGTGGATGCAGGAAAGTGCCAATTTTACCTCTGGAGCCGGTCTTTTCTCAAGGTAGGGTAACCGATTATTGTCATCCTTATGCCCTTATACCAAGATATTAACATCAGCGCACTTTCATGAAGGAGCTCAAGCGCAGAGGTTTCCGAAAGTAAAAATTGAACAATTTCAATTGTAATACAATTTTATATTATCCTTATTATATAGTATTGTGATTTAATAAACAACTAGATAATTGAATGTAAAAGTATTTATTAAACCTTTCTTGGGAGCCATATTAGTAGGAAAACTGGATTTTCTAAACAATATACCAGCTTTTTATACAAATAAAGCTTGAAACGGCTGACTAGATGATGAACAGTGTTGACTTCTGACAATAATTAGTGTGTAGAAAGTTAAAACTTAAAAAATCCTTTTTCATAAAAAAAAAATTATCTCCCTGATGTTCCAATAATGGAACTGTGGGGTTAAATGGGTGTTAAGTGTGTCCGGACATTAATTCTGATAGCCAAGTATATATTCCCAAGCGAGTGCACTATAGGTTATTTATTACACTCTAATACATTTATTATCTTAGTTTCAAGACGAATACTTGCATCATTTTTAAAATAACCCTCTTTACTGTTAACGATGAGGCCATCATATATAAGGGAAAGCAATATAATTACCAGGAGTCTTTTTAAAAATTATAAATAACTTTATTTAATCATCTCAAGTAATATTACACAGCATAAAAAAAAATTATATATAAAACGAATTTTGAGTGTGTTAACTTGAGGTCATATTTAAAAATTGGTCAGTGAATGTTTGAAGTTGTGACGAGAACTGCACAAGGACGATGAAGTAGGTTGTAAGGGACATCAAGATCTGTGAACAATCAACATAGTAACAATAAATAATATCTAACAACTTAGCTTAGACGGTAGAGTGTCTACTTTCTTGGCTAAGAGCCCCGGATTTGATTACCTGGAATAACCAAACATTGTGCCTTTAGTGAAATTTGGGTTTCCCTTTTCTCAATGTTTTTTTTTTGCACTACGTCTTACTAAGCGTTCGAGTTATCCGCTTAAGTACTAATTACGCTAATGGTTTTAGGTATGAGGAAGCTTCTATTTGGAGGAAGTGAACCTGCAGTTGCATGGAGGGAAAGTGGAAACAATTTGTATAAAAAAATCCTTACATCCAACTGGTATTCGAATTTCGATCTCCCCGCCATCGGAAGTTTAGTAGTATATTTCGAAGAGTAGCGCCTTAAATCATGTGGCCAGCGAAGCTGATTTAATCCGGTGCTGATATAATCAATAAGTTTATAATACTTCAAATAAATAGATCCATTTAAAAAATATTTGATAAAATACTACTCTTAATGGATCTTAGCATCTTGTACAAGTAATGAATGTTTGGTTTAACTTACGTCTTAGTTTACCAATTGTTATTATTGTTACCACTTATAGGGGCATCAGCACAAATAGGACATTTATGTCTTTGAAGAAATATATTTAAATATATTATTATTAATGTTTAAAGGAAGGCTCATCGACACAGTGAGGTCATTAGGGCCTTGACATTTAAATATACAGTAAAATTTTAATCGCAAAAATACTCAATATGAGGAAGTAACCATTTGAAACACTCCATTGGAGTGCTCAAATGGGTTATTAGAATGGTTTTAAGTGATACACTTGCTAAGTGTTGCAAAATGTAACTGAATACATGTAGTTTGTTGTACAAAATAAAACCAAATCTATTCTGCTGCCACCCGGACAGATTATAAATAACTACCAACCGTATTGTCTAGAATGCTGTGACTCACACCCAACACGCCGCGCTGGTCGCAATAAGGTATACGCATACTGAGACGAGGAGAAAGAGGCGCGACGAAGAAAATGTATTCTGCCAAGGAAACTTGCAGGCAATCAAATGGAAGCCCGCATACTGGAGCCACGAGCGCAAGCGGGAGACCACGCGAGAGAAGTCTTGAGAGCAGCCAAGCGACGTTTCTTATTCTCACCGCCTCTCCTCGTCTCGCGACAATGTGCGAACACCTCTCACAACGGCCTTTCTCCTCTCCTCGCCACGCTCCAGTGTGGGGACAACTCTCGCAACGACCTTTCTCCTCTCCTCGCCACGCTCCAGCGTGCGGACAACTCTCACAGCGGCCTTTCTCCTCTCCTCGCCACGCTCCAGTGTGCGGACAACTCTCGCAACGGCCTCTCTCCTCTCCTCGCCACGTTCCAGTGTGCGGACACCTCTTACAACGGCGCTTCTCCTCTCCTCGCCACGCTCCAGTGTGCGAGCATCTTAAGGTCCATATTTACTAGAGGAAAATTGGAAGCGATGCAAGCCTAGGTCGGACGAAAGTGCAAATGTAGACTTAATCCGAGGCTGTATCGGCCCATTCGGCGTAGAGAGCGAGCCAATTCATGGCTGAGCCAGCTCGTGTAAGTACATCAGAGAGAGGCAGCGCGCACGTCGGCTCAAGTGTATATAGACATCGAATTATTCACGCCACTCATGCCCTATGTGTTTTATTTTCGTATTGTAAAGTTTGTTCTAGATGGAGAGAACAAATGAAAATTCTTTACTGTTAATGGTGGAATATGAAATACACTCGTTGTTTTGGAATCCCAGGCATCATCAATACTTCAACAATACTAAAAAATATATATAATAATAAAATATATAATATATATAATAATTATATATAAAGAGGTTCAAAGTTTAATTCTAATGCTAAAGAGATGAAAAAGAAAATGTATATTTTAAAAGAATCGTTCAGTATAAAGAAACTAACGAATAAGTAAAAGATTAATATAAAAAACTAATCGCAGAAAGCAATTCCATTGCCAATGTTTCCTCGGGTCAAGGATGTTTCCACAGTAACGCCAGCATACATGGGGAACGTCAACCTAGTTGACGCATTCGTTCGCCACGGCTCGCCTTGCTTCAATATGCCTCTAGTGTAAACGTAGTTCAAAGTGCACCCTGGTTATAATCTTCCATTTAGAAGTCAATAATGACGTCAGGTAACATCTATTATTTGAGAGACGGCAATAGGTTTTTATTGCAATCTCAAAGTAAAAAAAGAATTTTATATTTTACTTGGAAGAATTTTACTTATATTGATAGTTTAGCATTATGTTTTTTCTTTCAATTTCAATAAGTGGAAGTAAGCTCACCGAAACAAGAAAACCTTTATTAACTACACAGAATCCAGCAGCCGAAACAAGGACAGGGGTGGCCATAATCTGGTTGACGAAAATTTGGACCTACAACATAGAATTACATGGATACTTTAAGTTCTTGATTCAGTATTATTTATATATTTAAATGTATTGATTGGGTAGTAAGTTTAAAGGCCCATCGACACAATGAGGTTATTAGGGCCTTAAGACATTTAGAGATACAGTAGAATCCCCATAGGGGAAGAAATTGATGAATAGTACACACGTTGCAAAGGTCGGGTGAATGAGAAAATAAAATTAAATATACAATAATAAAAATAAGTATTGAAAAAAGACTCAATATGAGAAAATAACCATTTGAACTGGTTCACCAGTTCATTTCCTGAAAGAAAGTGTGACCAGGAATCCACCAAAAGGTGAGCCAGCCGGGTGCTTCTTAATAAATTGATTTTAAAGTTTGCTTATGTATCATCTGCACGAGGGGATTCCAGGAGTAGAGAGTGAAATATGCCAACAGAGCACTCATGGATTCCGTGAAAATGAGAATAAAACGGTGAAACGATAAACAAAATATATTTAAAAATGGCGTAAAATTAAGCCGTAAAAACACTGGATTCACCAGGTAAACCGAATTTAAAATTGGATCCTTCCACAACAAAGGCGGATCTCACGGAAGCCCCACATTTCAAGCCATCCGTGTAAATGTGTTTAAAACCCTAAACCCAGGAGATTGGTGTTCATCAAATACGGCGAGCTCACGGAATTTATCCCAGTCAGCACGTTTAAGGGCCCATTGGGGTACCCGTGCTGTACTGGGAAGATCTTGAAGTGGTGAAAGCAGAATGGGAAAGTGATCGCTACCACATAGGTCCGAATGAACCTCCCAAAGGAAGTGAGTAGCGATCCCGGGGCTACATAAAGTTAGGTCGATGGCAGAGGATACACCATTAAAGGTAGAGAAGTGTGTCTTGGTCCCAGTGTTCATTAACACCAGGTTTTCCGAGACAATAATATCCTCTACTATCCTCCCACGGGCGTCTGTAAAATTAGACCCCCACACTAGGTTATGAGCGTTAAAATCCCCCAATATGATATAGGGGACGGGAAATTGAATAAAGAGGGCCTCTAGATTTCTTTTTGAAACACGTTCACCTGGTGGGAGGTAGATGCAGCATACTGTTACCTCTATAGGAAGGGAGACTGACAGCAATCACTTGGCGATCAGACATATAATTTATAGACTCATGATATATATTGCTGAGTGCGAGTATAGCCAGAACTTTGCTAACCCGATCAAAGAATTGCTTGTCGGTACGAAATAAATTGTACCCACGAAGCATCGGTTTGTCAGTTGGGCGGAAGTGGGTCTTCTGCAAACACAAAATGGGAGGATGAAGGGAAGAAATTAGTAGTTTAATTTCTTCTACACGAGCATAGAAACTCTTATAATTTTATTGTAGTAGCGACACTATCGTTTAAGAATAAAAATTGATTGAGGTCCTTTTTAGGTCCTCTAGTTTTTACCGGTCTCTCCTGGATCTCCTGCTTCAGGAGAGGCATTTTTTTTATTCAGAAGAAACTGGGGCGGTGTATCCTTGCGCAAAGGTTTATTTATCATCTTCAGCGCCTTTTTATATATGTCGGTGGTCACTCTCTGTGCTTTTTTCAAAACACCAGAAGGACTCACCTTGGCAGTGTCAACTGCTTGGCCACCCAAAATAACCCCTGGAGTACCAGAGGTAAGTCAGGGCAGCTTAACAGTGGCCATTGTAAATTTAGTTTTCCGAGGACTACTCGGGGGAGTTCCCCAAGGCGGGTCATGGGGAGGTAGCCGAGGTGGGCTAAGGGGAGTTACCCGAGGCGGGCTCGGGTTTGGTCGCCGAGGTAGGCTCGGGGGAGGTCCCAGATGTTCACTCGGAGGGAGGCCCCGAGGGCTTCTCGGGGATACAGGTGGAGGAAACGGCATTTCTGAATATGTCACCTCCCGTAAACTTAGTTGCCAACGAAGTTGGCGGATTAGAGCTATTTGAGTAGAGAGCAGAGACCAGTGGCACAGGTCGTGATGACGTCTTTGGGATATTGACTGCGCAATGGCAGTTAGGACAATTGATATTTTGACTTACAATCTAGCTGTAAGAGGCTTGATATACTTGAGCCTGGCTAGATATGTATTATTTGCGTGCCTGGGCGTATGAGATCTTCTTTTCAGTTAGAATCTCAAGGACCTTTTTCTCCAACTTCCATTTCGGACAGGTCCGAAACCCTTGCCGTTAACGCAGAACTTAGGAGACTCACACGATGTATCGTAAGACTCCTGTCCGCAATCTGCACAGGCTGGCGGTTGGCTTACCACGGCATCGCAGCTTCGTATGTCCGAATTCCTAGCAATGGAAACAGCGCCGAGGGTTAGGGACATTCGGTCGGACCTTAATCACATTAAAACCTGCTCGGACCTCCTTTGGAAGGGTAGGAGTTGCAAAGGTAAGAATATAAGTATCAGTCTTTTTTTCATTACAGTTCTTTTTTACAACTATGCGGTATATTTCTGTGACGTTCTGTGGGTCAAGTTCCTCACATATTTCCTCAACGGTTATGCAGTCTAGGTCATGACAAGTGACTACTCCTTTAAAAACATTGAGGAATCTGTGGGGTTCCACCTTTACCTGTATTTTAATAATGGTGTTCAATGGTATTTCCGTGAGTGCCATTATGTTGCTAGATTGAATGTCGGAAGTGGTCTAAATAAGAATAGTCCCATCACGCAGTTTTCTCATATCGACATTTGCTTTGGTTGCACCATTTATAGCTCTTTCGAGTATAAATGGACTCATCCTTCTCATGTTCTGGTTTTCTTCTGCTTGGTACATTACCAAGAAGCGGGGCTGGGCACTCACCACTTCCTGGACTTCTTCCAATTGAGGGCTGGACGGCCTTATCCGTTTCCGCCTCTTTTCAATATTACGGCCGGGTGAAGGGCCGGGCAGTGAGGTGCCAGCGGGGTTCAGCAGTACGGTGCTAGCAGAGAGTAAAGCGTCAGCTATGGCAATGGTTTCGCCCATGCCTAGTTTGGGGACAACCCGCACAATACTCGAATCGTAGACACAGGGTTATCCAAGTTGGTTCTACCACATGAGGCCCTGTTAACCCTCCGGACGGGGAACCCACACGACAATAGACATGACAACTTTCGCATGGGGCATCGCCAAGAGAGAGGTCATCACAGGTAGTGGGTGCAGGAAAGTGCCAATTTTACGTCCAGGCCCTCATGAACGCAACCGGTCTTTTCTCAAGGTTATTGTCATTCCCGAGGTTTTTCTACCAAGATATTACAACCAGCGCACTTTCATGAGGGAACTCAAATGCAGAGGTATCCAATAATCATCCGAAGAGAGCCGGGTTAGCTGCCAATTTCGTCAACGGAAAAGCAAAAGCTTCCATGGAGAAAGGAAGAAAGAAGTAAGGAAAGAGAGGGAAGGAAGAATAGAAATAGAAGGTAGAAGAGTGAAGGATATAGAAGAAGAAAGAAAAAAGGAGGTGAAAGGAAAGGTATAGGATAGGTTTGTCCTGCACGAAGTGCTTACGTCCTGAACAGAAGCCTCCCGTTTTAGTCGCCTCTTACTACATGCAGGGGTTACTGCGGTACTATTCTAAACCCCATCCTGCAAGGAGTTTAAATTAAAAAAGATGACACCCAAACTCGCCTCAGGAGAGAGATGGACAACCTCATTCACTACCTGGCATTTCTCGGGAGACCAGCATGACCAAAAATTTAGCAGATAGCAAGCCAAGTGTTTAACAAACAGATTTTAAAATATTGTTCGTGTACCATCACGCTGAAATTATTGAAATTGAGTGGAAAAGAGTTTATTAAAGGCCCTTTCAATAAGTATGTGCGATGTAGTAACTTTGGAAAACTTATCAAGCTCCACATAGAATCGAGGCAAGCGTATCTTTCGACCTGGAGTAGTGGATATAGCCTTCGTAAAGACTATTCCACACGTGTCAAATACCAGTAGCATCCGGGTCCCAACCGGCCTTATACTACGCCATGGTTCATACAAGATACCGTTGATGGGATGGAACACGGGACGTAGGTTAAGTGGTGTGGCAAGCAGTGAAGCTTAGGCACGTACGACGCCAAAGGATAGGGCCTTCGGATAGAAAGAGGAGGTTCAACAACATCGACATAGATGCTGATGTTTGGACTGATACAGAACTCAGCAAGCAGTAGCTAGCCAGTTGCCTGTATGGTGTACACTATCCAACATCTTTAACACCGAAGGTTTAGCGGATCAATGTACAAAGATGCCATGGCCTTAAAATAAAGCACATCCCACGGAGGCCCTAGATTTCGAACCATCGGTGAAGATGCAGTAAACTACCTCAAAGCTAGTGTAGAGGGGCTCATTAAAGGTTCTCTCATTGATTGTGTGCTTTGTGTCGCTTTAGGGAACTTTACAAAATCAAGATCATATCTTCTGGGGAAAAACACGATTTTAAAAAGTACTCTCATTGCGACATTTGGTTTCATACAAAGCACGGTTGAAGGATGGAAAACAGGACGGTAAGCAACATGCTTTGGTATGCAATGGAGCTTTGACACGTAATGTGTCAGAAGATATGACCACCTGTAAGAAAAATAAAGATCACCGGCATCGACAGAAGCTTATGACTGGAATGGTAAGGAAAGCACTAGTAGCTAGTAGGGTGTCTTCATGGTGGATATTATATAGCATATTTAATGCCAAAGTTCTAGCGGATTCGTATACAAAGGTGTAATAAAAAGGTATGAACGGAAAGGTAAGCGTACGTTGTCCAGAATAATATTTATCGTCATAGCTAACAACGCTTAGATTATTGTTGTTATTATTATTATTAAATTTTAGAGGCTCGTCGACACAATCAGTTTGGAACCTAAACGATATAAAAAGATAGTAAAATCCTCATAGGGGAGAGTCACATTAAATAATTCGCCTGTCGGAATGAGCAGGTGAAAATACAAGATAAAAATACTATAATGTATAATCAAATGTTAAAATAATATATCTCAATATGAGAAAATATCCATTTGAGATACTCCATAAGAGTGCCAATTTAAATATTAGTATGATTTAAGTGATATAACTGTTAAAAACACACATATATATATATATATATATAAACTACAATAAAAATACACAATTATTGTAATTTAACATATTAAGTTAATTTAAACGGGTTTATATTTACCTGAAGTTGACACTGTGGGTGTAAATAAGTCATAGGTACTGTTGATAAGTCTAGCAAAATTTCATGAGCCTGGAAGAAAAAAGAATTAATATTAGGGTGGCTCACACAGATATTCTCTTTGATCTTAAGATATGCATTTACTAAGAACTCTTCAGCTTTATGAAATAGTTAATATACATTTTGAAGAAATACCTTACCAAAAAGCATAAATTAAATAATATAAAGTATTACAGAAACATTGAGAAAAGAGGAACCTTTCTATTTAGCAACGAGCTTTACTATCAATTTCTCAATTCAAAGACCAGCATAAAATATAGGCCTATAGAGGGGAGGGTTTTACAAAACCGGGAAATGGCTGTTCACCCTGATTAGTAGCGATACTTAGCGGAAATTATGTCCAGTCATTGTCTAGCTCCATCCCGTTAATGTGCAGGTTTAAAGCGCGTCAAAAAGTCATTGTTATTTTCTTAAATAAATACATTTTTTTGTGATTTTACTAATTTACTAATATTAATTGTGCAAATCTTAACCCTTTTATTCAGCAATGAATCTATAAAGTTAAGTATTGATCCTACTAATACGTTAGCTTAGAGCAGTGGTTCTCAAACTGTGGGTCGTAAAGAATATTCTGGGGGTCGTAGTGACTACACCTCCAAATTGGTACTCGCGAAGTTTTGTAGGGCATATAAAGATACAAGTTGAAATTTTACTTTGGTTGAATATTTCTTTTTGACCGGTTGAACCATCGTGTCTTTTACAGTTCTTAGCCGTATTCTCTTCTCAATTGACGGACTTCGTACTTGACTAGAAATCATATGTTGATGGTTGTAATTCTGGAATGTCCCTTTCCGCCCCTCTTTTACCGTCTTTATTCGCTGCGCTGTCAATTTCTGAGAATTGTATGGCTTTTTCGAAGAGTTCGTTGCAAAGGTCACATTTCAGTGAAATCTTTCTTACTAAATAAACAGCACCCTTGGAACATATTTTAAGGCAAGTTTTTAAACAGAATCGAATATAATAAAAGACATGTGGTGTATGTTTGTCCATCTGTATGTCCAGACTTTTTCTCAAACTTCCTGATAAAATACAAAACTCAAACTTCGAACAGTTATTATTTAATGTTTTAGTTACCCACCAAAAATTTACTTTTTTTTTAGGGAGTCATATTTACCCACTCTTGAACATTACCGCTCTCTCCTACTGCAGATGCAGTCATTTCAAATTTGAGTACATTAATATTTACTTTGAAAATATTAAATTTTTAATTAAGTAATAAGAATTCTGAAGAATGTACAAATGATTAACTAGTTCAAAGAAGGATGCAAAGTAAAATGTTACGGAGGAACAAGGAGCAGTAGACATATCTAAATATTCACCAGATGCCCCGAGAAAAAAAAAGGGAAGTATCATGAATCGTTTCTAAAATACGGATTTTCATGTAATAGTAGTCATGATGACCAAAAGCCAACATGTTTAATATGTAACAAATCTTTGGCGAACGAAAGCACGAAGTCTACAAAATTGAAAAAATATTTAGATACTAATCATTCCAGCTTTTCAAACAAACCCATAAAGTTTTTTCAAGAACAATGGTAATCTTAGAAACAACAAACAGAAGTTTTTTTTAACTATGTAAAATAATAAAATAGCAAACATTGATAGTAAACTATTCTTTCAACTAGTTTTTGTCCTTTATACCCGTTTTTGTATTGTTTTGTAAAAAAATAAACAACCATGCCAACAAACTACATTCTCACGTCCACTCGACAGTCGTGGTTTGAAGATAGCATGAGAAATGCTATAGAAGAAGTTATTAGTGGTAAAATGGGCTATTACAAAGCCGCAACAGCATTTTTAATATTCCTCAATCAACCCTATGAGAGTTAATAATGTTAGAGATAGGGATACTAGTAAAAAAGGTAATCAACTTCACAAAATTAAATAAATACATTTGGAACAATATTTTTAATAAATATTAATTTACTAGCATATATAAGCTGGAATTTTGTGAAATTTTCGGAGAAATATTTCTACTTTTTTTTAGGTATGGGCTGACACAAACCTGTTTTCACCAAGGATAAGAAAAAATAACTTGTAGAGCATATTTTACTCATGGAAATCAGTATTATTATTATTATTGTTTATAGGCACGTCGACAAAATGAGTTAAGTAGACCATTAAAAACTATAAATAAAAAGTAAAATCCTCATGGGGAAGAGTCAAAATAAAGTCTACTTGTTAGAATAAGTAGGTAGATCAAAATAAATTATTATTATTATTATTATTATTATTATTAAGGTCTTGAGGCCCATCGACACATTGAGGTCATTAGGCCCTTGAAATATATTAAAACTTAGTATAATCCCCATAGGGGAGAAAGTAGTAATTTTCCTGCAGAATATACAGGGAAATACACAAAATAATAAATGATATAAATAAAAGATAAAGAGATAAAATACCCATTTAAGACACTCCATAAGAGTGCTCAAATGGGCTCTTAGTACAAATGAGTGATACACTTGCTTAAAAAAAACCACAGGTGTATCACTCCGATAAGAAGACAAAACAAACATATTAAACAATATACAAGTTAAAAAGACAAAACAAACATTTTAAAATATACTAAAATGTTAAAAATGTCTCATAGAAATATATCCATCCAGCTGAGTCACTTTATAAAAGTGACTCAAATGGCATTAAAAAGATCCGCCTGGCGTATAAAACGGAGTAAACAAATAACTCCATC
>CABFOW010004853.1:21289-50317 GCA_902141385.1 Timema californicum | reverse complement strand
CACAATCACCCTACCATTACACATTAGCGTTAAGTGCGTATAACCCAAACGGGTAGTAAGACGCGGTGCTAATAATAATAATAATATTAAAACTGCAGTGTATTTTTTAATTAATACTAAATCTGAGTGCTGTTTTTATTTTATTTATATTAACTTGGCAATGACGATCTATTTCTTGTAAAGCTGCAAGGTAATAGCAATGTGTGTATATAGGTAATAATATATCTTCTCATGTGATTTTTTTTTAGTAAAAGTACAATTTTAATAATAACAGTAATGTTATGTAAATGAAAATGGTAGCCTATTAATGTTTACATAATTAATTAGATAAGTTATTTTGTGCTCTCCATTAGATATATTTCTGGAGCCGCCACTGCTAGTCGGCTTATACTAATTGTTTTCCCCCTTCCTAAATCAATGTGAATGTGTGTGCACTTTATTAAACAATTACCTAACTCATCCATACTTTTTAAGATTATTAATTAAGTGACCTTAGTTTTACATTAGATAACAATTATGATAAATCACCAAAATATGGACCGAAACACAACACCAATGGCTCATGACTGGGAGACACAGCTTAGGTAAGGTTCAAACAGCCGTGATTTATCTTTCTAAAAGGACATTGGTTCACATTTCCTGACCTATCAGTATTTGTTGGTGCTAATCTCGGTAGAGCCATGTTTATATTTACACGTCCTGCACCTGTATTTTGTCTATAATCAACTTCCACAATTTAAATCAATATAATTGTGTAAGGATGAGGAAGTTTTCTAAGAGTGAGTACGGAAAAATTACTTGATGAAACTGACCTCAGATATTTTTTTTTTACTTCTTGGTGTATTTTAATTGCACTCTTAAAACACACTGATTTTATAACAAAACAACTTAACAACTAGCTTAATACTAAAAAAAATCCGCCTCAGTGGCGTAGTTTGGCTAACGCGCTTGTCGTGTTTAGCTCGACTGCTGAGGACGGGGAGATCGAGGTTCGAATCTCGGTCGGGTGAACTGGGTGGTGGTTTTTCCTAAATGGTTTTCCACTCTCCCTTCACGTAAATGCGGGTTCACTTCCTCTATTTCAACCTTCCCAATTCCTAATCCATTAGCGTAATTAGTACTTAAAGCGTATAACCCAAACGGGAAGCAAGACGTGGTGCTAAATAAAAAAAATAATAACATTCAGGCCCCTCCAACCCAACAACTTAGCGATGATAAATCTTTGTTTATGCTAGGAATGGAACCTCAGACTCATAGCTCAGTTGGCACACCTATCATTATGTTAAGGTGTTGGGACTCGTGCAGTAAATGTGGCCGGGATCCAAACCTTTGCGTTATTAATAGTGGGAAAGTGTAATTCGAGTATAACGACTTATACCACCCAACCATCACCGTGGGTAGCTTATTTCTTCATCCAAAAGTATATTATGTTATAGTAAAATATTTAACATTGTCACAGCAAGCACACCAAAATATAGCATATTGAACTATAGCAACAAATGTTTTTGTTTCAATAAAACTCTATATTGTCGGTCCACAATCAAGCCATAATGACCAAGTGGTTGGCAAAAATAGTATCAACATCTACTGATAGAGGCTGCCGTGGTCAGCACAATGCAGCCTCTTACTGTTAATCTCAAGTTTTCATTCATATATTATTATTATTATTAGCACCGCGTCTTACTACCCGTTCGGGTTATATGCACTTACACTAATGTGTAATGATAGGGTGATTGCGAGATGAAATGGAGGACCTACAGTCTAACGTGGAATCCGAACCACGGTGGAGGCCTGGCATTCCCCACATTCACAAGATGTCTTGTCAGAGGTGAAGGAAGGGTTTGGTAATCAGATAAATCTGTGCTGGGACCTAGGATTGAACCCCGGCTGTTCATTCATAGAGCTCATTTATTCTCACAAGGCCGAGTTGACCTTGTTCCAGACACATTGCTTCTGGAAGCACCAAGGATAGATATCGGGACCTCTGGATCTGTAGCCAGGAACCCTTAACTACTAGGCCATAGATTATGAATGTAACATTGAATAAATGTTGTACATGTCACCAATATGATCCCTTTTTATGTGGAAGGGATGAGCAGACATAACTATTTTCAGTTTTAAGTGTGACAATTATCCAACAATCACCGGACAGTGTGTAAATTGAGTTACAAACTCTGCCACTTTAAAACACCATAGATAAAAAAATAATTGAACTTTTCTTATTTCTTTATATTAGATCCACATACAGTCGGCCCATGGCTGCTTTGGTGCTGGCTGACAGCTCAAAGCTGACTTCTGACAGTCAACATTTAGGTATATAACTAAATTTTGACTGTCAGAAGTGACAGCTGCTAAACACATGTTTTTGCAGATCATCTGGTTTGACGTAGAAATACGAAACTTGGTCTGGTAACTTTTTAAAAGCTGTCAGTCAGAACCAAAGAAAACGTGGGGCTACTGTACAATGGAAAGAACAAAAAAAAAGTTCCTAACAAAATAACTTTTTTATGATATACTTACATATTTTAAGAGGTATAATTTTTTTTTTTAAACCATGTGTCCAACATCAATCTAAGACTTTTCAGGTGTTGTTCATAATGATTACTAGAACCACCATAAAAATTATTGGTTTTTGCCACACAATTGAAATGAAACTTATAAGGTAATACTTTTGGAAACTTGACGTAAGAGTAAGACAATTAAAGATAATAAAATAAGTGATCCAAACAATTTTTTGGTAGTTTATATTGCTTTCACTAGATACATTAGTGAATGTTAAATAATAGAGCATGCTTATGTCATAGAAATAACATGTTTATTTTTAAGCTAAAAAAAATTAGGAATTCTCCTAAGTAGGAAAAGTACATGGTTAACAGGGAAACCAATAGAAAGAGATGGTAAATGCCCATTAAAGTTTGTACCCCAATTTAAGAGTGAAAGGCTTTATATATTCCATTCACGGTAGGAATTGACTTCTGAAAGGCCTTTTTCCCTACCTATAAATCTACTATATAGTAGGATATTGGTAGGAAAAAAGACCTTTCAGAGAGTAATTCCTACCGTGAATGGAATATAGTCATAAGGCAAAGTACTGAAACCACATATTTATGAATCAGCATTACTCAAATCTATTAAAAGTTAGACTTACTGTATTTGTGCAACAATTATTATATTTGGAGTAGAAGTTAAAGAAGTGAATAAAGTTATTTAATTAAGAATTCTAACAAATTTTAAATTAAACTGTTTTTAATTATTTTCATTTTATAAAGTATGTATGTACTAATATTAAATTATATTTTATTTCGATCCCTAAATCACTTTCTATGGTAGTCATCTATTTTTCCTGAGATCAGAATTGTATTTATAATATATGCTTTCCCTATTTTAACAAACATTTTCTCTGCATCTTTGTCCTCTTTCACCACTTGATTTTGCACAATTTATTGATATGTAGGTGACCTGGCGGTCTAGTGGTAAGGTGTCAAGACTTCTGTGCTGGCGGCCGGGGTTCAATCCTCGGTCCCGGCACAGATTTATCTGATTACCAAACCCTTCCTTCACCTCTGACAAGACATCTTGTGAATGTGGGGAATGCCAGGCCTCCACCGTGGTTCGGATTCGACGTTAAACTGTAGGTCCCCTCCATTTCATCTCACAATCACCCTACCATTACACATTAGCGTAAGTGCGTATAACCCGAACGGGTAGTAAGACGCGGTGCTAATAGTATTTTAATTGCCCTTCTATGCAGTAAGTATTATAAGAACTTGGGAAGAAAGGGAAAATAAACGTGTATTTTTTCCCCAAATTCTATTTTTATTGGCCTTTTGTTCAATTCATGACCATAATTAGAGCTGTGGAGTCCCTGAGGCTCTATATGTATATATAAAAAGCCCCACCATTAAACAAATCATTTTCTTAACATTTTGACATAATATGGTTAAAACCTCAATGTTAAAGACAGGAGTCGAAGTGAGAAATTTAATGTTCATGAATAAAGTGGCAGGAAAACTCAGGGATTATTATTATTATTATTATTATTATTATTATTATTAGCACCGCGTCTTACTACCCGTTCGGGTTATACACACTTACGCTAATGTGTAATGGTAGGGTGATTGTGAGATGAAATGGAGGACCTACAGTTTAACGTCGAATCCGAACCACGGTGGAGGCCTGGCATTCCCCACATTCACAAGATGTCTTGTCAGAGGGGAAGGAAGGGTTTGGTAATCAGATAAATCTGTGCCGGGACCGAGGATTGAACCCCGGCCGCCAGCACAGAAGTCTGACACCTTACCTCTAGACCGCCAGGTCACCTTGACTCAGGGAGGAAAGAGGAAGTACAGGAATGGGGAAGTGAAAGAGAGTGGAATGAATGTTATCATGGCAAAGTGTGAAGTGATGTTAATGACAAGGAAGAAGGTAAGGATATACAATTGGATGGAGTAGAGCTGAGAAAAGTACAGAACGTAAAATATCTTGAGGTGAAAGGTGGAGGTAGAGAGGATTTAATGAGAAGCGGATAGCAGAGAATGCCGACATCTTAGATCAGTCGGCGGAGTCTCTTACCTACCAAGCCGAGGGTTTCGGGTTCAATTCCCCGGCATGGCCGAAAATTTATCATTGGTGAAAATGTGGGTTAACCCTTTCACAGTGATGAATTAACGGCCAGGGTACTGGATGTTGTGCCTCTCCTAGTCTTTTAAGTTGGATTATAAGGCATATGAAGCTACGACAGGCCTAGCAAGCCGGTAGTGGAAAGTACATGGCTTGAATAAAAAACTAGTGGCCCAGCCACAGGTTGTAAAACAGGATAGAAGGGAGAGTAGATGAATCAAGACTGAAATGAATGAATGTTTTGCCCCGCGTCTTACTACCCGTTCGGGTTATACGCTTTAATGGATTAGGAATTGGGGAGGTTTAATTAGAGGAAGTGAACCCGCATTTGCGTAGAGGGAGAGTGGAAAACCATTTAAGAAACCCCCCCCCAGTTCACCCGACTAAGATTTCGAACCTCGATCTCCCCGTCCTCAGCGGTCGAGCTCAACACGACAAGCGCGTTAGCCAACTACGCCACCGAGGCGGGTAATGAGGATGGAAAAAAAGAGAATGGTGGGAATGAAGTATATAGGGAAAAGACCGCAAGGGAGGCCAAGAAAGAGATGGGCGGAGCAGATAACAGAAAAGTGTGCAAGTGAGAGGAGAAGAATGTTGAAATAATAAAGACAGAGGCATTTTCCTAAAATGACCCGGGCACAGGCAGGTTGATGATACGACACAAAATATACTAAAAGCTCTGAAAACACTAGGGTTACCATTTTTTTCTTACCAAGAAATTCAGTATGTTTTCCAGGAGGAATTACCATTTTTTTCAAACATAAAATTGAAGTAGAAGAGGGATGTAATTTTATTTTTCATAAAATTAACTTTTAAGTGTAGAATTATGTAATTTAAAAATAAATATTTAACACGGAGTCTTATTACCCGTTTGAAGGATGTGAACCAAATTTGCGTGGAGGGAAAGTAGAAAACCATTTAGGGAAAAATCACCCCCAGTTCACCAGAGCAAGATTTGAACCTCGATCTCTCTGTCGTCAGCAGTTTATCTCAACATGAAACTAGCGCATTGGCCAACTACACCGATGCGGTTAATTATGTAATTGATGTTTATAACAGGTTAATGTGAGCTTGATATATTTGAATTAGCATGCCTAGTTTATATAATTTAAAGTTTTCATTTAAATGTTCTAATTTCACAACTATATTCTAGTATTTTTATTATACTTTTTTACAAAATTCCTAGTTTTTTTTTCCAAGATAAAAATATGTCTTTCAATATTTCTCAGTTTTCCAGATAGTGGCATAACTGAAAAATATAGTTACCTAAATACTAACTATAATCTCAACCCCTCAATTTATCTAAATTTTTCTTCTACTTAATATAACTTATGAAACATTAAAAACATCACATAAATTGCTTTAAATGTTTTTATTAAAATCTGCCAAGAAAAATTTCAAAACAAATATTTTTTTTCACCACGTATACAAAATTGTTACATTAAACAATACCATTCACTGCAAAACCTTTATAAAATAAATAAAACATGATTAAATATTGGTATTCACATGAAAATAAACTTAAAAAAAAAACACACCCAATTATTCATTTATTTAATCCAGTGTAACTTAATTATGTAAATAATCAACTCTATTTGTCTTGTAGTTAATATGTTCAACAAGGCTAAGAAATTACTGTTAGTCTCTTCACTTAAGTTAATTTATTGGAAAGTAATTTGATGGGAATACAACCTATAGAAATATGATTATTATGAAAATAAGTTTATTTGCACTTGGTTTTCGAGACCAATTATTTAAAATCATGGTCGACTTAGAATTCTGTGCATACAAACATTTTCAAAAAGATAAACCAGTACTAGCCACTGTAAGGAATTTTTAAGAGTGGCAGAGCTACTATGCTGCGAATACTACATTGGAAACTTCACTTTTTATTATTTATTATTATTTAGCACCGCGCCTTACTACCCGTTCGGGTTATACGCTTTAAGTACTAACTACGCTAATGGATTGGGAAGGTTGAATTAGAGGAAGTAAACCCACATTTGCGTGGAGGAAGAGTGGAAAACCATTTAGGAAAAACCACCCCTAGTTCACCTGACCGAGATTAGAACCTCGATCTCCCCGTCCTCGGCGGTCTAGCTCAACACGACTAACGCGTTAAGCCGACTACGCCAGCGAGGCGGGTCGAAACTTCACTTCAATGAACAAATGTTCACAAGTTATTTAGGATGTAACAATATAAAGGTCGGTGCAGTGGAAGAGTTCAAAAATACCTGCAGCCATAGACAAACAAACACCCTCTTCCCAATTTAAGCACAATGTGAAAGAATGAAGGTAAGCCTTAAGGACGAGATTAATTTAATGGTAAAGCTGTTAAAGATAATGAAGGCAAGTTTAAAGACCCAGCTTTATCAAAGCTGACTAACTTTTGGCAGTAGCATGGTGTCTACTAAACTTGACCAATGAAATCCCCGACCTTTTCCCTGATCATTTCCTAAAATTCCCCGACTAAAAAAATATGTCACTTCCTTCTAACTCGCCCCCCCCCTCCAACCTCGTTTTTCTATATATATTTTTTATAATAATAATAATAATAATAAGTTTTAAAATTTGAATTAAAATTGTTTACTAGGAATTAAAAATATATTACACAGCTACAAGCAAAAACATGACATAATTTACTGATTATTGTATTTCATATTTTGAGTAAAATATCATTTTCCCGGATTTTTATTGTGATCTACCAAATTCCCGACTTATTCCCGATCACTTCAAATTCCCGTTTTCCCGGATGGTAGACACCCTGGCCAGTAGGCTTGTCATGATCAACTTAAGGAGCTTGTAGTATTCAATAAAATGAGTAAGAAAGTCTTGGTAAACATTTAAGCCCATAAACCAACTAACAAAGATAAAGGCAAATTTGTCTTTTGGTGACCGAGAAAATTAGAATAAAAAATCGAAATTTTATTTGGATTTACATGGAACGAATTTATTACCTTAACCCAACGAAAGGTGTTCTTTCTACATGTTGTCCTTCCCATTTCCACACAAATTTCATATCTTTGAAAAATCCATAGCTCCATTTGAATCGTCTGATACCAGTTTTCAATGCACTGTTGTCTGATAAATTGTTTATTCGAGAGGAATACACTAAACTCTTGAGAAGATTGGGAGGGGGGCATTGCAATGGATAGGTTGAGGAGATCAAGGCCCACTTTTTTGCATGTGTATACTTAAAGAGAGTTTAGTATATTCATTATTCAATAAATGATTTAGACAACAATTTTAAGTTGTAAGTATGCTGACGAATTGAATTAAGTAAGGGATTTTTCACAGAGAATGCAAGACTATTACTACCAATACGTGTTAGTACACTTGCAACCAGTCGGGCAGGCACAGCACCCCTGGATATCAAGGGCAGTTTCTAGGTTGGTACCTAAAAAGCTCCAATCCCCCATCACGAAAGGTGGGATGGTCAGGATCAGGCCTGATACCCGGGGAGGCGAGAATTAACTCCCCCCCTCCCTTCTGTTCTCTAAGGTAAGACGCTGCAGCCTTTAAATTCTAAGGTTTCTCCTGTATATTTAATAATAATATTACTCCTATGTTAATTATTTTAACCATAAAAATAACCTAAAATGCATACACTGATATGACCGGCACTGGGGACTTGTACTTACTACATATACATACATGTAGAACACCGTTTGTCGTGATAAGGTAATAAATTTGTTCCATATAAACACAAATAACATTTTTTATCCCTTTTTTTTTACTTTGTATAGACTAAATTGGCTGTATCTCTGTATGAGTTGATTTGAGGCCCAGAACCTTCTTTTTTTAACACCCTGTATATAATTTGCATTTTAATTAAGTATCCAAAATGTTGCTGTAAAAACAACTCAGAGGGCGAAAAGAGGTGATATCCCACGATTCCCACAAAGAAAAGAGTCAAATGTTTGTGTGTGATGGGGAGGGGTTAGAGGGAGGGAGGCAGGGTTAAGGCAATCTCTAGCGGAGACTGAATTAATGTCCACAGCTCAACTAACTTCCATATCTTGTATCTGAAGAATCTAAAAAGTTTCAGCAGTACAGATGAGTAAATTGTAAAGGCAACACAGGGTGCCACGAAGATGTAAAGTGAGCTTCTGCTGGATGAAAAGGAAGAAGCTTAAGTAAAATCAATTTATCCAGAAGCATAAAGCTTTTAACAAAGGTTTGACCTAGGCTAGTGACAATCAACTTGAAATGTACAATAATAAGATATCAAAAACATACTTATCATTTTAAGTCAAAATAATAAAACATTTATGGGAAATATGGTGGTATTCTCGTTTCACAGTGACGAATTAACAGCCGGGTGTTGTGATTGAGAAAGTGCACGTTAAATACCTAAAGCAATGTCAATTTGTAATAAATTCTTAGATAATTTAGTTGCACATTGTATTTTTTTTTATCAACCCTCAACAATCTGCATATCCTTGACAATACAGGGTTCCTACAGTATTTGTAAAAAAAAAATTCCCTGGCTATTTTCCCCAAGTTCCCTGACCAACTTTTCACAAAATTTCCACTATAATTTTATGGTACTATTCATGTGGAAATAGTAATTAAATCACATTTATTTTGACCTCCTCCCCTGCTACAGCTGACTTTGCCACACCTCTCATGGAAGAGTAAGAAAGCGGACGTCTTTCCAATCAGTTCAGGGAAAATGATGGGAAAATAACCAAATATATCAAACCCTATCAAAAAGGAAAGGCTGAAATCCATCTGAAATTGTTTTGCAGAAACTGAAAGCTACTTTACACTTCAGGAATGGATCACAGGTTGCTCTTTTCAGTATTCCTACAGGTTTTGTTTCAGGAAGCCTTTCTTCTTTGAGAAACTTAACAACATGGTCTCAAATTAGTATGCCCTTTGAAACCATGTTGCATTCTCTAACTACCGACACCACAGAACTTCAAAGGAAAGGTTGTACACCCTGTCAACTGGGTAAACAATGCTCAACGAGCTGGAGAGTCAGTGAACGGGTAGTACATGTGACGCAATAAGCTACTTATCTCCCAATGGACAGACTCTCACTCCTGTTCTCAAGGAACCATCAACAACATGAGTCAGTGAACAGGTAGTACATGTGACGCAATAAGATACTTATATCCCAGTCAACAGACTCCACTCCTGTTCTCAAGGAACCATCAACAACATGAAGCCCACATGTTCCCAGATTTAGCAAACCACATACTTCATTGTCTGTGACAGATTTGATGTGTTCCTGAAGAAGTGTTATAAACTTTAAATTGACACTTGTATCAACTTAGAGAGTGGAAGAGGAAAATACCATCCAGAAAATGCTTCAGTAATTCTTCAGCAGTGCTCCTTTTGAAACACAGTTTAAGTAACGACTGACGACTATGATTTTCCTTGTCTTAGAGTCTGAATACAATGTCCATTTGAATAACTTTATTCAATGCATCATCAAAAAAAATTACAAAGTTGCTACATGATTTTAGGCGGTTCATTAAATTGTTCTGAAAGAATGGAGCCAAGCCATGCACTGGCAATGGAACACTTAGGAAACATCAACTGAAAAATTGTACTTAAATTATTGCACGAATTGAAATACATTTTATTGTTAACAACTTGCAAAGCCCAAATGACTTCCACCTTAGTTATATCATCTTTTATAACACAAGTGTTAGGGTTTCTTTGAGGCACTAAATTACTTTCACTTTTGGCGACACCTTCCTTCTGCGACTTTACAATTTCCAATGAAACAGAAGTGTGACATGAATTGATATTTCCCTGGTTTTTTTTTTAAAGCTTCTCTAACTTTTCAGACCGTAGGAATCCTGCCATAATGTATTTAGGTTTGGTAGCTTCAATTTGTGAGGAAGGGCAGGCATAAGGTCAGCAGCCTTGGTTCTGAGGGGAAGTAGTCTCAATGATGTATCCTGCACCATGCAAACCTACAATATAATTTGCACTGGGGTCCACTTAGCTCGCATGTCTTGTAGGCCCATTGTTTAGTAAATAGGATAATTGTCATAGGTGGTATAGTGGTTATCTTTAAAAATTCAATATAAAAAAATTAGCGAAGGATTAAAAAAAAATGTATTGATTTAAATTTAATACAAGCCTAAACAATATTTTTAAAGCAGGCCATTTACAATATTTTATTTGGTAATTAAAGGTCAAACATATCTTGTAATATAGTGCTAGTAGAATTGTTTTAAACATATAAAAATACAGTTTGTTAAAAATAAATTACATAAAATTTTTGTTTTTCTTAAAAAAAAATCTCAAAATTATTGTCAAGGTCAAAAGAGATCTGACAAAATATCTCTCAAATAATTGTATAATTGGTAAAATTTAACAAATGTTGTTACCGCCACTAATACATCCCTCTACTATAACCTCTTCAAAATCTACATCTATTAGGGAGATAAACCATAGAAACTTAATAAAATAACTTTAACTCACAATGTACTAGAAGAAAAGTCTTAACTCCTATAAATCCTCAAAGTCATATTACTTTCCAAAAATATGGGTACTATTAGCCTTTGATAACACAGGGCTGTGGAGTCGGAATCAGTAAAAATGTACTGACTCTTGTAATTTTGATTGATGTCCGACATCTTGGCTCAGTTGGTAGTGTTTTTCTCTACTGAGATAAGGGTCCAGGGTTCAATTCTCGGCATGGCCGAAAAATTTATGATTTGTGAAATGTGGGTTTACCCTTTCATGAATTGAATTAACAGCCGGGTGCTGGATGTCGGTTCTGTTTTAGATTTAAGTTAGATTATAAGTCATGTACTAATATAATCAGTTGGTCCAGAAAGTGTATATTAAACACCTCAAAAAAATTAAATGGAAAATAATTGGATTGACAAATTTATTCAAATATAAATTCACAATGCCAAAAAAGCTTACCCTCTCATCTCGTCATGTGTATTAGAGCATTTGACTTCAGTATTAATAATTAATATACATTAGCCATTTCTGAAAGTATCGAAGTCAAACATTAGAAAAATAAAGGAGTCAAGAGTCGGAGGATTGGTGTACCCACTCCACAGCACTGAATAAACTAATTTGATTTTTACAAGAACTTGTCAGAAGTTGATAAAAAACTGAATTGTGGAACATTTATAAACAAAACAAGACAAATACAGAGATGTGTGACCCATTCCACATGATCATAATTGATATAATCAATACAAGATAAAGGGATACTAAAACTGCACATGATTGAAAAAAAACTGAATTATTCACCGGTTTACATACAAGTAGATATAAAGGGAAAGATTTAATTCTGGAATGCCAACTATTTTTTGTGATGCAAAAAAATTGCTGAATAGACACTACATCAAATATAAACACAGGTAATCATCACTCATAGTACTCACTACCTATTATGTACAGTTTCTAAATGCAGTTTAATGTCAATGGCAATTATATTTTCTATGTCTTGACAAATTACCCAAGCTAGAATATGTTCGGTCACAGTCAAGACATGCAAATACATCTTCTTTGGGGGCATGCGCTTTTCTAGTGTGTGCAATAAGCATATATTTTAGGGCAAACCTTTTGCGACAGATTTGACAGGAGAATGGTCGTGTGACATGGGTGCGTTTATGTTTCCATAGGTTGCTAGCCCGTGAGAATGCTAATGGGCATTGATCGCAAGGATATGGGCGTTCTCCTGTGTGGATTCGAATGTGAGCTTTTAAATACTCTTCCATTTTGAAAACTTTGGAACATAAGGAGCAAGAAAATTCTTCTTTCCCCTCCTTCCCAAGAGGATCTTTGCTTTCCAACTCTGTCGTGTCGAAATGTTCCATATTACTTATCGATGCTCTTACCTTGGGCAGGTCTTCACTTACCGATTGTCCCTTCAAAGACATTTCTAATGCCCTCGCCTCATTTGCTCTCATTATCTTTGTTTTTCTGCTTCTTATTATTTGTTTTTGCAAATGTAAACGACGGTGTCTGTACAATGTGGATGTACTACTATAGTATTTTTCACAAATATCACACTGCACACCTATAGGTGATGAATCGTGAGCACCCGAAAGTGTTTTTACATCTGCGAGTGGTGTTTCAGGGAGAAGTTGTTTTTCAACCAACGGTGTTTCGACAAGTGGCGTTTCAATGAAAAGAGGTGTTTCTTGTATAGGAGTGTCGTTTTCATCTTTACTGAACTGGCTAAATTCTAATTTATAGCTCTTCAGTCGAGAATTAGGAGACCTAGAATGCCATCCTTTATGTCTTATTAAGGCTTTTTTGTTTGCAAACATTTTGTGGCATACTGAACATTCAACTTTCTTATTTTTATCTTGTGGAGTTTCAGATTGTTCTTTCAAAGAAGGTTTCTTAAATTGATCTTCAATAGCCATCTTTCTTTTAATGGCGACTATCGGACAGGATTGTTCGTGCTGCGACAATCTTCCAGGGGTTGAGAACATTTTGGCACAAGCATTACACTTATGTTTATGAACCACCACATTGTTGTCAACAGCAGGCGAGTTCTTGACAGGACTCGGTGTATCTTTCAAAGGAAGCATACGGTCTAGTGGGGCGTGCTTCCTGGTGTGCCAGCCCTTGTGTGTGGTAAACGACTGCCAGTCATTGAATGAGCGATTACAAGGTTCGCAAACAAATGTGCCCTCTTTGGTGGCTGGAACCGATTTTTTTAAATATGTGTTTTTCTGGGCAGTGGGTTTTACTGTTTTCACTTGCTTTACATTCTTAAATAAAATATCCGCGTGTTGTAATCTGTGTTTGCTCAGCCCAGATGAATTGTTAAATGGCTTAGAACAAATTTCACACACAAATAACCTTTCCTGATTGAGGACACGATTGACCTTGCGTGGATCTGCGAATGGATTTATTGGAAGGCCACCTCCACGATGATTTCTTATTTTATGTTTTGTCAAAGCAGAAGAACTATTGTAAGAGTTTTTGCAATGTGAGCATGAAAATATCTTCAGCTTGATGTGCATTTTCTTATGTTCGTATAGGTCAGATCTTGAAGTGAACATCTTGAAACACAAGCGGCAAGTGTATGTTCCGGTGGGGCACGATTCTAGAGGAGCATCATTTAGAGGTGTCAGTGGAGAATCTCTAAAGGCATGCGCCATTTGGTGGTTGTTCCAAGCTTTCAAACCGTTGAACGACTCCAAGCAAATGTCACACTTGTAGAATTTGAAACGTTTGTGGACTCCTTTGTGAAGGTTCAATCGTTTAAGGTCGGGAAACTGTTTGAGGCAAATTTTGCACGAGAGCTCATCTAAGTTCTCAGAATGAGAATCCATGTGCTTCACCAAGTGAATCCTCGAGGCAAACATTTTCGAACAAACACTACATTTATAAGCCTTCACTCCCATGTGTATGATTTTTATGTGGCTCACCAACATACTCTTCTCGGGGAAGCTTTTAGTGCATATAGTGCATACGTGGTTCCCTGATTGAGTTGATGCTTGCTGATCATTTATCTGTGCAGATGCAGCAGTAATGAACTTGGGTTTGTTATCCTTCATGGCAGGAGATGATAGATTGTTAGGCTTGATTTGTTTATAATCAATATTAATATTGTGGACAACCTGCATGTGTTTGTGCAGAGAAGAGGCATAGCCCATTGTTGAGCTGCATAATGTGCACGCAAACTCCTTTGATTTTGTGTGAGAGATCATGTGTCTTGTTAACATATTAAAACCTTTGAACCACTTGTCACAGACTTCACAAACGAACCCATTTGTTGGTTTTTTCCCGTCAGCGTTGTTTTGTAGTAGTTTACTGTTGATAACAGTCTTGGCAATCGATGGAGGTGTTAATACTTTCTTGTGCACTCTTTTATGCACCTCTAATGCTAGTTTACTCTTGAAAGATTTCCAACAAACAAAACACGACAAGTATGAGTGTAACACATTGGTGTGTGTTCGCAAATGGTTGCTCAATCCAGTTCCGCCAGCAAACATCTTCTTACACTTATGACACGAGAAAGAACTATGACTTCTCCTGTGAGAGATCATTTGATTCACATTCGGAAACGGCTTTTCACACACATAACAAGAATAGGTATTTGCGTTGGGCAAATTATCTTCATCTTGTTCTATTTCTTTCTTGATTTCAGTAGCATTAATTAACTCACTGCAATTATTACGATGCTGTGTGTAAGCAGACTTGTATGGGAATGACTTCTTACAGATGGAGCAAATATATGGTTTCTGCCCCGTGTGGATACGTATGTGTCGGACTAGACAACCTTTGCTGGAATAACGTTTGTCACATATTGTGCAGACATTTTCCGCAGCAGCGTGAACCTTTTCATGAGTCTTGAGCGAACACAAATCGGGGAAGGAATCTCCACACTTTCTACATTTGCACCCATCCTGCGTTTTAGATACTATATCTTTGGGGTTGGCCCAAAGTGTTTGTTTGATTTTAGGTTTCTTCTTAACCGTGATCCTTTTGAAATACTTTCTTCTCCTTTTACGACGATTAGGTATTTGGTCATTAATTTCCAGCTTGATTGGTCTTTCGGGATCAAATATGCCTTGCATTGACAACGCTCCACTATGATTCACACCATTTAAATCTATTGTGTCCCCATTTTCGATTCCAGAATAATCGCCAATAAGAACAGGATGATCATAAACATGTTGAACATCAGGATCTTCGGGTTCTATTTTTATAGTCTTCGACAGCGGCAATGGACTTTTATTATTCTTTGAAGAGGGAAAGCTCAACGGGTCATTAATAATTTCAATGGCGTTCACAAATTCATCAGCGTCACCATTATTATCATCATCATCATCATCACAAACCTCAATTTCTTCTTGCTTGATTTCTATCATCTGAAAAAACAACAAAATCTGTTAAGTATACTAAGATTAGTCTTCTTTAGAGATGGAGCCTTCGACTATTACAGTTATGAAATATATTTGAGTTTTCAAATTCTTAGAAAAAAAAAGAAGGAACTAGTATGTTACTTAATGTAATTCCCCTTTAACATGTACTACTTAAAATTTCAAACTTAAGAATTATGGATGGAGGGGGGGTTACAAATTAAACCAATCGATATGTTCAAATGGGAATCTTAACCTCTTACATTTAGGCCTAGCATTTTTTCTGAAATTAAGATTTGAGACTTATACATTAAATAAAGATTTGTATTTGGCCCATTTTATTTTGACCCGGTCGCCTGAATAAATTTAAAGTAGGGATAGCACAATTAAGAGAGAATTAAGACAAAAGTTTACTTATTCCTATCAAGGTAAATACCAGTGGTTCTCATACATTTGAATGGCAAGCCACCCCAACAATTTCTGTAATTAGGAGTATCAACAAGATAATATTGAGTATTAATTATTTTGGTATTTTTTTTAATGGCGTCCAGGGATATAATTACACAGAATGCGTGGTTGCAACGGCTGCCTAAGCTTGAATCAATGTTGCCACCACTCCAAACATTGCTTAAAACTGTTTTACCATACTTCTTTCTGACTTTAATTCACTTCTTTTGTTTGGCTTTCCATGACATACCACTGGGAATAACTGTACTTACCACTGGTGGTACGCGTACCACAGTTTAGGAAACATGGGTCTATACTATTTCTCCCTTCCCCATCACTTATATTTTAAAGTGTCCTTTCACATATTTCTTAAGTTGATAGGTAATTATTTTACATTTCGAATATGAATGGAATGTCAATTATTTTACAAATTTCTAATATGAATGGTTTTGACAAAATAAAATTAACGCTGATGATATAGAAAGTGCTTGGAACCGAATAAAAGAGGCCATAACTGAGTGTGGAGCTGTGGTTGTGGGAAACTTAAAAAATAGATACTTGGTGGAATGAACAGGGGAAAGAATCTGAGAGAAAAGAAAGAAGCGCACAAACAAAAATAAAAAGAGAAGTGCAAAGAAAGTAGTAAAGAAGAGTATTATTATTATTATTATTATTAGCACCGCGTCTTACTACCCGTTCGGGTTGTACGCACTTACGCTAATGTGTAATGGTAGGGTGATTGTGAGATGAAATGAAGGACCTACAGTTTAACGGGGAATCCGAACCACGGTGGAGGCCTGGCATTCCCCACATTCACAAGATGTCTTGTCAGAGGTGAAGGAAGGGTTTGGTAATCAGATAAATCTGTGCCGGTACCGGGGATTGAACCCCGGCCGTCAGCATAGAAGTCTGACACCTTACCCCTAGACCACCAGGTCACCTAAAGAAGAGTAAAGAGCACATGAGATTAAAAGGAGAAAGAACGCAGAATGATTTGGAAGAAAATAAGAAGCTGTTCTGGAAGTGAGTAACGAGAACGAAACAAGGAGTCCAAGGAAAGAGCTATGACATTCAGAATGAACATGGTGGGTTGATCTAAGAGGAAAGAAGTATAAGAGAGGGATAGAGAGAGTGGGCAAATTGTATGTAAGCACATAGAGAAAGTGACAGAAAATAGGGGAAATGTTAAAGAATGGCAAAGCTGCGGGGGCACCGTACTACTTGCCAGATTGCGTGAGTTGTTCAACGTGTGACTGGAAGAATGTTGTCACTGTTCCTTTGTACAAAGGCAACGGCAGTAAGAGTAAATGGAAGAACTATAGAGCAATTAGTTTGTTGAATATTCCAGACAAAGTTGTTTGGAGTGTTTTAATTAAGAGGGCGTGTGAGCAATGTGGTTTCATGCAAGGTAGAAGTTGCATTGCAACAAATGATTGAGAAATAAATGGCAGTAAGGAAGAAAGTGTATTGTGTATTTGTTTATCTTAAGACAGCATATGATCGATCGTGTGAATAGAGTATGTTATGGAATGTTTTTAGAAAGTATGATGTGTCTCCATGTTTAGTAAGTCCAATTATGGCTGTGTATGATGGAAGTAAAGCATGTGTTAGGGTGGATGGAACTTTAAGAGAATGGTACGACACTTTACAGGGTGTTAGAAAAGGTTATGCTGTTTCTCCATAGTTGTTTAATGTAGTCATGGGCGAGTGTATGAGGGATGATTGCGAGGACGCAGTTGGGGTATAGATGGGCAATGTGAATGTGATAGTGCTGATATATGCAGATGATGCCGTATTGATGGTTGAGAATGAAAGTGACTTGCAGAATGCATTAAATAGTTTGAATGTGATGACAAGCAGAATGGATCTTCATATAAATGTCTCCAAAACTAGGTGATAATTTTTTATAAGGACGGATCGGGAAATGATTGTGTAAGCTTAGGATGAATGTAAAACTGTTAGAACAAGTTAATTATTTTGAGATTGCGGTATATGGAATTGTATTAACGCCAACGTTTTACAAATGTGAATTGTGGGTTTGTCAGGAGAAACAAAGGAATAAGGTGAATGCGGTTGGAATTATATTCATCCAAGAAATGTGTGTGGAAAAACTTGCATGAATCGTTAATGAATGGGCGCTGAAGAAGTACCGTTTGAAAGGGTTAAGAATAAAAGAGAATGTATGACTCTGTGTATGGATGTTGTTGAAGTGAAGCGGAATATGGAAGGACATGGAAGTTTGGAGAAAGTGCTGGATTAAGTTGTTTTTTGAGCTATAAGAATAGTTTATTACCAATCCCGTAATGGAACGGCTTGATTATGTGTGTGTGTGTGTGTGTGTGTGTGTGTGCGCATATACATATATATGTATGTTATAACAATATTGCCCCACGAGCAAAATGTTCCCTTACCGAGGATTCTCTCGTCTCATCATGGCGGGTGATTTCAATCATGTCATCATCTTCCTCGACATCGATTGTCTCTTGTTTTATCACCACCTATTTGGTAAAGCAAATAAATAGTTTAATGATATTAAATACTTAGAAAAAATGTTAAGCTTATAACTATATAGGATCCCATTGTTGTGACTTCTTAATATTAGGATCTTATTTTTATAGATATAAATGTATAATTTGGCAGCTAATCAGAAAATGACAGGTGTAATTTGACAACAGTGATTCAAGTGGAATGAATTACAACTTGATAGGTGTTTCAGTTAAAAAATAATTACCTAGTTATGAAGTAGGCCCTACAGTTTAAATTCATAATTAATGTTTTAGTGTATTTAAAAAAGTAACGCAATGTGTATTAAATGTAAAATCAATCTTTCAAAGTACTTTGAATTTAAATCTTGCTTCAAAGGGAAAATCATTCATAATTATTTCTAGACCTTAACTCCTACTATAACTTTAAGCCACTTTATCCAAATTTATTACGGCCGGCCAACGCTAGTGTGTCAATATATAAACATGGAACAAGACCAATCAAAATGTATATTAAAAGCACCAAGGACATTAAATAAATAATGTATATGGAATTTGATACTTTGTTTACTGAAAGAGAAATCAAACCAAGATCATTTTGCTTTGTAGGCATACACCAATGTTCTATCCCAGAGACATCCTGGTTTCTCTTGAATCCAGGATGGCTAAGTGGTAATAATAATATTTAGCACAGCGTCTTACTACCCGTTCGGGTTATACGCTTTAAGTACTAATTACTATAATGGATTAGGAATTGGGAAGGTTGAGTTAGAGGAAATTAACCCACATTTGCGTGGAGGGAGAGTGGAAAACCATTTAGGAAAAACCACCCCTCAGTTCACCCGACCGAGATTCGAACCTCGATCTCCCCGTCCTCAGCAGTCGAGCTCAACACGACAAGCGCGTTAGCTAACTACGCCACCGAGGCGGGTCAGAGTGGTAAAGAATTAGCACACAAATCCAAGGGGATTTTGTGTTCAATTCATGTATCTAAGTCGTCATTTTTCCCTTGAGTGAATATTAATAAGTTTCAGTACTGTTCCGTGGTAATAACGCTTATACATGCCATCTATTACAACCTGTTCAGATTAAAAGTATATGCAGTGGATATGCTAATGTGTTAAGGCTGAGGAAGGTTGAATTTAAAAAGAGTGTACCCACATTTAGGTGGAAGGAGAGTGGAAAACTGTTAAAGAAAAGCCACTCTTTGTACACTCGACCGGGATTCAAACCCTGATCTCCCTGTCATCGGCAGTTCAGTTTATTGTGATAGCAACATCTTAGACCATTTGTCCACCTGAGCAAGTTTTTAAGTATCACTTAGGGCTGATCCTATAGTTGCGGAGCTGATGTACCCAGGGAGGCTGCTAGGAGCTCTCCCCCCTCTGGCAGCTTCCCTGGGCTCCAATTGACAAGCCTTGATATAGTAACTACAGCAGCCCCGTGGGTTTTTGGTGCTGACTGACAGCTCACAGCTGACTTTTGACGGTCAACATTTAAGTACATACCTAAATTTTGACCGTCAGAAGTGACAGCTTGCTAAACACATGTTTTTGCAGGTCATATGGTTCGGCGTAGGGATACATAATTTGGTCTGGTAACTTTTCAAAGCTGTCAGTTGTCAGCACCAAAGAAGCCATGAGGCTAATTTACATAGGAAACTGCCAGGAGGCTCATTGCTAGTTAATAATATTTAGCACCGCGTCTTACTACCCATTCTCATTGCTAGTCAACAGCTTTTTACTAGCGATGAGGATATTTGGCTACATAGCACGACTCAACCCAGTTAGAAACAAATCATGGTGGCTACCCAACATGACCAATGAAATTGACAACTTTTACCCTGATATTTTCCTAAGATTCCCGACTCAAAACTATGTCACACGCTTAGATCACAAGGCCCCCTGTTTTTTTAACAAATAACAACAATAATAATAATAGTAGTAGTAGTAGTAAGTTTTAAAATCTAAATAAACCTTTCTTTTATTCGTATTAACAATAAATAAATAATATTTAGCACCGCGTCTTACTAGCCGTTCGGGTTATACGCTTTAAGTACTAATTACGCTAATGGATTAGAATTGGGAAGGTTGAATTAGAGGAAGTGAACCCGCATTTGCGTGGAAGGAGAGTGGAAAACCATTTAGGAAAAACCACCCACAGTTCACCCGACCGAGATTTGAACCTCGATCTTCCCGTCCTCGGCAGTCAAGCTCAACACGACAAGCGCGTTAGCCAACTACGCCATTGTATTAACAGTCTACTAGGAATTATAAAATATATTACACAGATATAAACATAAAAAGACAGTTTAAAGAGGACACGGCACTTGGCCTAATATGTGAATTTAAAACCTTCGGGTATCTTCAGAAAGTTAAAAGTACTGTTAGTTGTTTCATCTGGATCTAGATAGCACAACTGATGTGAGATAGTTACAATATTTCTAAAAACATTCGACATATCTCCTACATACAGCTTTACCCCAACAAATCTATAATCTTAATTCTACAAACAAAAACAAAAGATCAGTAGTTCACAATACACTATACCACCTTTTTTGTATATACATTTCTGATATTAGGGGAAAACAATTTTAAAAAAAACCAATTTTCAGCACCGTAAAATTGTATGCGTACAAATGAATGATGGAGACTTTTGATAAATTATTTAGAAAAAAAAAGTGAAAGTGGAAAACAATATTCACCTGACTCATTTGGCTTTTTCTGAAGTGAAGCTCGATTTTCGCCTAAAGTTACTCGAATAAAGCAATATTAACTTTACATAACATTTTTTTTAGCTAGGCCTATTGTATTATTAAATGTATATAATATTGACGTGTGAAATAAATTTTGCCAATGAACACCAATATAAATATCATAATGGTCATATATATAAACTTAAATGAAGGATTTGGCCAGATCCTTAATTATTATTATTATTGAGAGCGAAAGTGAGTGTGTATGCGCGTGTGAAAGAGACACAGAGAGAAAGTGAGAGTGTATGTGTGTAAGAATGAGAGAGTGTGTGAGTGTGTTAGTGAAATTTTTGGAAAGGGGCTGTGAGGGGGATTGAGAGAGAGAGAGAGAGAGAGAAAGAAAAATATAAAAGTGCATAAGAGAGACTTTGAGAGAAAAATTGAAGAAAAAGAAAATTTTAGCGAAAGAAAATGTTAGAGAAAGTTTGAGTGAAAGAGAGTTAGAGAGAAAGATTGAGACCGAGAGTATAATAGAGGGATTGAGAGAGAGTTTGAGACTAGAGAGATAGTTTGATTGTAATAAAGTTCAATAGAGAAAATTTAAGAAAGAAGGGGTTTGAGGGAAAGAGTGATTTTGAGAGAGGGAGAGAGAGACTGAGAAAGATTTGAGACAGATAGAGAGAGTTTGAGACTAAGAGGGAGTTTGAAACATAAAGTGTGTTTGAGAGAAAGGAAGAAGGTGAGAGTGGGTGAGAGAAAGTCTGAGAGAGAAGAAGAATTTGATAGACAGAGTTTGAGAGAAAGAGAGTAAGTTTAAAGGAAGTTTAAGAGCGAGTGGGATAAATATAATGTGTGCAATATTGTTTGAGAGAAAATGTCAGAGTGAGAGAGAGAGAGAATATGAAAAGATAGATTGGGTACACAAAATATTACTTTTAAATATCTCCCCTTCAACATAACAGCAATTATTGTATTTGTAAGAACACGGAAAGATAGATGGAACACACAAAACATTACTTTGAAATATCATGCCCGCAAAACTAAGTAGCAACATAGAAACATAACTGAACTTACTGTTATGTATTGTGTTACTATTTGATAAAATGAATATCAAAACCCATTATTTGAAAAACATTAACGCCAAAACCCATATTTACATAATTAAAATAGCTATTTTTAAACATATTTCAAGATCATTTTATTATATTTGATCTTATAATACAATGGCATACTAAACATATTTAAACATCACTGTACCGTTTATATATTTTTATTATTCATGCGTGAAACAAAATGTGTAAAATATTTTTATGTATCTTAACCTTTTAATTTGAGAATTATGTTTGATATTATTGATTTAAATGCGAATTAAAGATAGTGATATTCCAATAATAAATAAATGTTTCCCCAGTCCAGGCAATCTCAATCTTAGATGTGTTTTGACCAACATCTAAAGTGAAATATTTTATTTGCAGTTTGAAAGATGTGATGAGTGTGTTTGGACCAACAATAAAGATTCGGTTATTATTTTTTAGCCAAAGATATATATTTTATTTAGAGATTTACAGCCATGCAGCAAATAATGATTTCCATGGTAAAAACTATATGTGAAAATAGGTTTTTCGTGGAAAAATACTATTTTTCCCAACATTCTTGATTCCTAATTGTTAAAAATGAGTGCTCATTTGTCAAAATTTGTTCAGCCATTTCCTCGTGATTTCTATTACCGGAAACTGGTATATCAAATTAGATATATAAGATAAGTATGCTCCTGAGACTACAGATTTCCGGAGATTTTCGTTTCAATATTTTGTTTTCCTTTTGTAATTGTTCAAGATATGTTTTAATTGTTTCAGTATTATTCACAATTGGTTGAATTGTTTCGTTGCTTATGTTTTGAGAGACACAATGAACAACAACTACACCTTCTTTGGTTTCCTCTCCATCCATATTTATAGAATATAGTATATCTATCACCCATGGACGTGCCTGACTTTGCAATTTTGGAAGACGACTTTATTTCCAACTCAGTGGTTGGGTGAGGGTAGTAAGGGGAGGACACACATATTATTACCAACTTTGAGGGGACACATATTGAGGGTATTATTATTGTCATTTTCTATAATCACTACCTATATAACATAAATTTAGCCGAATCAAATATTACCTTTTAAATATTTAGTTCGACACTCTCAGATGAACATTAATATAAATTCAAGATTTTCACCGCCCTCCAAATTGGTTTATGAATAGGCCTACATACAAGAGGGTTATTCATTTTATATCGATTACAAAAAATAGTTAACAGTGAACATTGACATCACCAAACACGTCACTTCTTTCATTAACTACCGTACGATATAAATGTGTTTATGTAATACAATAAATTATGATCTTGTACAAAACATATTTATGTAATACAGCCACTTGATTTATCACATTTAAGAAATAATCTTTTCTCAAGTATGTTTAAGGTGGACTTTCCCATAAAGTAAAAATATTAGAGGCCCTCCAAATATTTTTACCCGCCATGATATCACTTACTATTTGTTTCGTCACTCTAATATCATGCCTAGATTAAGGAGTTATATTTTCCCCTTGGATAACATTTTCGGAGACACCACAAATATGGGAGGGTACTGCAGGCAATTTGAATTTGTTTTTCTTAGGCAAGTTTAGCAGTTAGGCCTGAAAGTCTTGCTCATAATCATCACGGAAAAAATGTTCCGAGTCAATAAAATATGAATCAGGATTCCATTTTCCATCCCGTTCAATAGTGAATACATCTTCGTCTGACATCAGAATCCTTAAGAAAGTATTGTGTATAACACCATAACCCTTAGATTAATTTATTGCACACAATAATGGTAGTATTGTTACGATACTTTTTGAAACACTTCACGCATAAATAAAAGGAAAGCTTACAAAAAAAAACCCATTTACTATTCACAATGACTTTGGTAGCATACTTGACATAAATAATAAGCTAATAACGAGCGCAACACCGTAGTCACATGTACTGAACAGAATCAAGCTCGGCTAGGTCACGAGCTGACATCACAGCAACGCCGCGCTAGGGTCGAGCTGAATGAAGGCCAGTATAGGGAACAACCCTACCCTATACTCTAGTAACCTCAGTGATCTCTATATTATACTGGATGGACATACTACACACATCCTTGCAACAAACAAAATTGTGACACTTAAGTTTGTCATGTGTTTGGTTGCGTGGGACAGAATTAACTGTTTCTTTCAACGTTCTTATGCAAACACGTGTTTTTGGAGAGTAAAAATATTACTGTTTGAAAATAGTGAAGTATTATAACCCATTTGACTGAAGAAACATTTATGTTAAAGAATATACAATTCAGTTTTAAAGTCAATATCTTAGAAATACGAATAAAATCTTAGATGTATAAAAATATGTTACTATCGTCCATGTTGTTTACATTCTGCCAATACTATGATACATTTTAAGTTGGCTATTTGCTTATATATTTGTTTCAGAAACAATATTATAATATTGAAATTTCGATAACTATAATGAAAAAAGGTAGCTTAAAACTTAATTACATTTCATATTCTGAAAATTGAAAAATGACACTTGGACACGGGAATCGAACCCGGGACCTTTGGCTTAGTACGCCAATGTCGAAGGTCCCGGGTTCGATTCCCGTGTCCAGGTGTCATTTTTCAATTTTCAGAATATGATATCTATGAGGGACTCTCCACACTAAAATGCATTAACAATAGTTTCGGCTAATTGTTTCATTAATTACATTTGTTTGAATGATAAACTTTGTGTAGTAGTTTACATTCAAACTATCACTAAGGGTATAAGTTTGTAGGAAATATTACTATATTACAATATATTTAAAGTTGGCTATTAGCTTGTATAACCTATTCCTTTCAGAAGCCATATTATATTTAATGTTCGATAACTTTAATGAAATAAGGTACCTTAACACTTAATTACATGTGATTGGATAAAGCTCATTTAGGTTGTAGGCTTGCAGGAAGTATTACTATATTAGCCTACATTGATCTATTTAAAGAAACAAGTCAGGAGTGTTGCAACTTATTATCCTCTTCAAACCTAATATTAACACATTTATTTCATTTATATCTTATATATTCTTACAAATTAGCGAATTATGCCAAAATTTCACATTGCCTTGTATGTGTGTAAGAGAGAAAAATATACCAGGAAGTTTTCTTCTCTCTTACACAATGATGTGCAGACAATAGCTCAAAAATTTTAGTCACGGTTATATCAATGATCTCTATATTATAATGGATGGAAATAAACATACGCATTGCAAAGGAACAAAGCGTGCCGCTCAAGTTTATCGGCCGCTTGATTGTGGGAGGACAAATTTTAACGGTTTCTTCCAATGTTCTTATGTGAATACAATTCTCTGATGAAATATTATACCACTAATGCCTAAAGTAACATTTACATAAAAGGATATGCAATTCAATTTTATGGGTAATATTGTACAAATACGAATACTATCTTTAATATATTCTTGATTACATTTGTTTGAAAGACTAACTTTGTATAGTTGCCATACATTCAAACGATCACTAATGCCGAGATCATGATCAATTTAACGTTTACCTAAAGTTAACTTAAAGTAACTCACCGTAAATAATCTCCTTGTGTGTTTAAATGTAAGCAATCATGATGCAGTTAACTTAACGTTGACTTGCGGTTAACTTAACGTTAGAAATGTCCTGGGAGGTATTTTACTTTAAGTTAATGTTACTTGAAGCCTATCACGTGATCTAGCCGGCCAATCATTATGTGAGTGACGTCAACACGGCTATTTAGTAATTCATTTGTTAGTTTAAGATCAAAGTCTACTCTTTAGCTAAGGTTCTAGTAATCAGCATTGAAACAAAGTAATTAAACTAAAATAAGAAAGCTAAATTTATCAAAAAAGTTTAATAATAGATATTTATTATATCGATTGAAAAATGTAAACATTCACAGTTCATCACTTTACAAATAGTAAAAATCAAAATCATACTCGAGAATGAAAATGTTTGGCTCGAGTTGTTTCATTAAGTAACGCGAATCGTGATCACACATCTGTTTTCTTAAGTTACGTTAACTTTAAGTGAATGTTGCGTTAAGTTGATTGTGATCCCGGCATAAGGTTATAGGCTTGTAGAAAGTATTATTATATTACTTGTTTTAAAAAAAGGTTGGCTCATATCTTATATATTGCTTTCAGAAACCATACTATGTGAAAGTTTGATAAATATAACGAAACACGTTAGCTAAAAACTGTATTATATTTGTTACTTTCAAAAGATAGTTTAGGTTATAGGCTTGTAAGAAGCACAGTATCTCAGTATCTACTAAACCCAGATTTTAGTACAAATCCCAATCTGTAAGGCTTTATTTCGTACCAGAATACTATCATATATTAGTATTTTGTTAGGACAAACGGCCATCTAGACCAGAAGTAGAAATTCCCTTCTGGAAAGTCTTTTACCCTACCAAAAAACTACTATAGGGTAGAAATCTGGTACGAGATAAATCCTTCCAAACAAGCTTCCTTCAAAAATCATAGTATATATTAGCCTCCATTTACTTATTTAAAGAAAAAACTCAACAGTTTTGAACTTTGTTATGCTCTTCAAAGCTTTTAAAAACACATTTATTATAATTTAATTTATTATTATTATTAGCACCGCGTCTTACTACCCGTTCGGGTTATGCACACTTACGCTAATGTGTAATGGTAGGGTGATTGTGAGATGAAATGGAGGACCTACAGTTTAACGTGGAATCCGAACCACGGTGGAGGCCTGGTATTCCCCACATTCACAAGATGTCCTGTCAGAGGTGAAGGAAGGGTTTGGTGATCAGATAAATCTGTGCCGCGACCGAGGATTGAACCCCAGAGGCCAGCACAGAAGTCCGACACCTTACCCCCTGGACCACCAGGTCACCTTTATTTAACTAAACACACATTGTTGTAGCTCTTATATTCAATCAAATTTATGAACAATGTCAAAATGTCACATTGGCTTATATGGGTGTAAAAGGGAAAGAGATAACCGAAAATTTCCTTCTCTCTTACATAACTGTAGGCAGACGACAGCTCGAAAATTTCAGTCACAGAAGTCCATCCAGTTATATAATCTTAGAGGTCAATGCTTAACCTTGTGCATACGGACCAATCAAGATAACCGAATAAATCTTAAAATTTGAAACTTTTCTGTGGAATTGGAGAAAGAGCGGGGTGGAGGAAAATGGGTAGCTCAATATTTCCAGAACTAATATATTCAATTACTTCTCTGTGTAGTAAAGAACTTAGATTTGTTAAGCAGGTATGGGAACTAAAACAAATACACATTTAAATAATAATAATTTAAAATGACATCCTGGAAAATAGTGGTGATAGACTATAATAGAGAAAAAACAACCTTTTGAGATGAGATATGAAATTTAAAAAAATTCAAATAGGTAGAGATAGATCAAACTCCAAATAGCCAAAATAATAATCTATTCTAAATATCTCAAAGTTAGTTGGGGGATGGGGAGGTTCTAAATCTACAAAACCAATTGAAACAAGATCTCAATACAATATGATATAAAAATAAAATTTATAAGGCCAGTACATGCACAATTCCAAGGATTGGACCCCGGCCGCCAGCATAGAAGTCTGACACCTTACCCCTAGACCGCCAGATCAGCTATTATATAAAAATGGGCAGAAGGACAACAAAACATTGCTGGACCTCAAAAGCCTAAAGCAAAAGAGCAAGTTTTCAAAATACAATCCCACCAGCGTCTCGGCTACCCTGTGATGGGAGGTGTTTTTGTTTCAGGGTTGTACACAGGTCCGTATCTTCCATTTAATTATTTCAAGAGACTTAACAACATGGGGTTGTCACTTCATCCAGTCGAACCAGTTAAGCTAACTCCAGCCAAACAAGCAGATGTGAGAAGTCTTTTTTTAAGTTTTTGGAACCTGAACAAGTTCACTGGTTTGAAGAAATCTTTTAAAAAAAAACCATTTAAGTTCTGACATTAACATGACATTTGTTGATCAAATAATTTTTGATCAATAATTCAACCAAAGAAGACAAACTGAAAGACTGAAAATTTTGCATTTCACAGAAAAAAATGTTTATCTCATTTTTAATTATATATAAAAAAAAATTTGGTGAATATAAAAAACATTAAAAAAGTAAATAAATCTAGCTACTATTTGTCCCAATTATATTTATCATTATTTTCACTTAGGTTACCCTTAAAATGTTTGAAAACACCATTAAAAATTGCTAATCTGTGTAAAAAGGGCCTCTGACACTTGTTCTATGTAAAAAGGGCTCTTGCAGGCCATAATATAATATTTAATTACGCATGTATATAAAACATGTAAGGAAATTACGGGTGACCGTTAATTTCTAAAATATGTATACCAATGTTTATAGAATTTCTTAAATTTATGAAACACTTATTGTAAATGTTTACAGCATATATCGTAAATCTTTAAGCGCCGTTTTCTAAAAACATGATTTTTTCAAGATGGGCTCCTTTTACATAGAACTACTCAATTGGAGATTTACTGGAAATAACAGATGTGTCATCCAGGTTATGGTTAGTCAATTATGATATGTTATAAATACATATAAGTGATTGACTGTTATGAAAAAAGTGTAACCAAAAAGGATTGAGTTAAAGTAACTTTTCTTATCTGTGTGGTTTTAATCCTTCTCCTTATAAAATTTGTTGCAACTCTTGGCCGGGAGACAACATATTTCGGCAATTACGCAATCATCAGGTCTTCAGATTAGGATTAAGATGTTATTTCTAAAATTAATTCTATAAATATTAGGGTACAATACAAAAATAATACCATTTGTTAAGAAAAATAAAATATTTTGACTAAAATTGTCAAACTGTTACCTGTGGTGTGGTTATCCCAATTTTACCTTTACTCTAAAAAAAAAA
>CABFOW010004853.1:0-20265 GCA_902141385.1 Timema californicum | reverse complement strand
CCCCCCCCAACCCACTATACCTTCTCTTCCCTCCTTTCAGCTTGACGATCAAACCTTTACGCACTTACGCTAATGTGCAATGGTAGGGTGATTGTGAGATGAAATGAAGGACCTACAGTTTAACGTGGAATCCAAACGACGGTGGAGACCTGGCATTCCTCACATTCACAAGTTGTAATTAATACACGTCGCATCAGAGGTTAAGGATGGGCGCATGGTCTAAGGCGCTACTCTCGCAGTGGGTCTAGACTCTAGATTGTTAATGATGAGATCGAGGTTCAAATCTCGGTCGGTTGTACTGGGGTTTTCTCCCTAAGAAATTGTTTTCCACAAACTCCACACAAATGTGGGTATGCTTCCTATAACCTAGCTAGTCCCCAAAACCATTAAAGTAATTAGTAACGGGGAGTAAGACGCGGCGCTAAAAAATAAATAATGCAATTAAGGATGAGCCTCAAGCAGTGTGTAAATTATATCAGCTATTCACAAACAAAGTGGTTACTTGTATGATCAGATATTATATAGGTCTAAACAATGCAAATAATATGATCATAACAAACTTACTTTTACATTACTGAACCGAGGACTTCTAAGTACCTGATATTTTAACCTATAAGTTAAATAGATTACGTTTGAAACTTAAATCACGCTAAGGATAGGTCCTAAAGCTTGATCATGCTCTCTACATGTTTCAACTATCACTTTTATTTATGAATGTAAGGCTCTACCGGTGTGTGAACTTAGTTGAGAAAATAGTGCTACTTACATTATTTTACGAAAACAAATTAATAAGGAATCAGAAACATAAAAACTAATGTGCAGGCAGTTTGAAAAAAAGAACTGACCTCTACCGAAACACAAGCCAATATTCTGAAGTAAAGTGGTGTACGAAATGAATCTTCTTCAGCGAAAATAGGTAACTTATCTTCTTCAGCAGATAAACATAAACGACAAACTTCACTCATATTTTGAGTCGGGTTTGGCAGCGATAACATTTTCACAATGGTACTCTTATATTGTGATATTAACCTATTTCTAACTATTGTCATCCCATTTCGACTCGGATTCTTCCATAAACACAAAATCCAATTTACAACATAGAGATAACATAACGCTTGAAGTATCAAATAAAATCATACGAGCATAGGAAAAGAGAATGATGATCAATGTGAACGTATATTAAATATGAATTAGCTCTATTTTTTCTTTTTAAATATACTCTTCTCTTCATTAATTTGAAGGCCAATTAATGTGAAAGCGTTTGTAAAATGTTACAAGAGGAATAATTAATAACGTACATTAATTCCTTTAGTATTTTACTTTAGTTTTTTTGTTTGTTAGTAAGATCCCAAAATTACATTTAGCCTGTGGCTCATCTTGTAACATCATCGCATTTAAATAAATAGATAGATATAGATAGATAGATAGCTAAATATTTATATCTTATAGCTATTAATGTATTTATTTGAATCCATTGGTCTAAATAAATTTACTGTTTCAATATATAATAAATAATTTAAACATATACTTACTATGAAATTTATTTAAGTAAAATAAAGGAATATTTGAATATTCTTTAAATAAAAACACACCTGATCAGATCCACTGATCTTTATATTATACCGGATGGACATAAACATACGGTACGCATTGTCAAGTACCAAAGCGTGACTCTCAAATTTGCCATCTGCTTCATTGGGGAGGGGGGGGGGGGCGACAGATTTAACGGTTACTTTCAATGTTCTTATACGAAAGCATGTCTCTGATGAATAAAAATGTCATTTGAAAATATTTAAGTATTATACCACACTTGCCTGAAGAAACATTTACATTAAATGATATACAATTCAGTTTTACAGGTACAAATACGAATAAAATCTTTAATATATTTAAATATGTAGCTATCAACCATGTTGCTTATAGTTTGCCAGGACTACACTTATATTTAAAGTTGGCTATTACCTTTTATATTGGTTTGAGAAACCCTATTACATAGAAAGTTAGATAAATATAATGAATAAGGTATCTTAAAACTTGATTACATTTGTTTGAATGACAAACTTTGTATGGCTGCCATACGTTCAAAAGATCAATTATTCCGGGATCATGATCAACTTAACGTAACGTTCACTTAAAGTTAACTTAACTTAAGAAAACAGATGTGTTATCATGATTCACGTTACTTAACATAACAACTCAAGCCAAACATTCGCATTCTCGAGTATGATTAGTGGTTTTTACTATTTGTAAAGTGATGATCTGTGAATGTTTACATTTTTCAATCGACATAATAAATATCTATTACTAAACTTTTTGATGAATTTAGCTTTCTTATTTTAGTTTAATTACTTTGTTTCAATGTCTGATCACTAGAACATAAGCTAAAGATTAGACCTTGATCTTAAAACCAACAAATTAATTACTAAACAGCCCTGTTAACGACACTCACAAAATGATGGGCTAGCTAGATCACGTGATACCCTTTGAATAACGTTCACTTAAAGTAAAAGATCTCCCAGAACATTCCTTACGTTAAGTTAACTGCATCGTGATCGCTTCCTTTTAAACACACTAGATCCTTTACGTTAAGTTATGTAAAGTTAACTTTGAGTTAACCTTAAGTTGATCGAGATCCCAGCATTAGGTTATAGGCTTGTAGAAAGTATTAATATATTTTTTTTAATATAAAATGAAGTTGGCTCATATAATGTATATTGCTTTCAGAAACCATATTAGGTTGAAATTTCGATATAATCAAACAAGTTTGCTAAAAAAACTGTACTTGATTTGGTTGAATGAAATTTTTGTGTAAATGTATTACGTTTAAAAGATAATTTTGTTTATAGGCTTGTAGGAAGTACAGTTGCTAATAAAGCCTGAATTTAGCAGGAATCCCAATCTGTAAGGCTTTATTTCGTACCAGAATACTATAATATATTAGTATTTTGGTAGGATAAACGGCTATCTAAACCAGAAGTAGAAATTCCCTTTTGGAAGGTCTTTTATCCTACCTAAGTACTACTATAAGGTAAGGTAAGGTAAGGTTCTGGTACAAGAAAAAGCTGTCCAAACGAGTTTCCTTCAAAAACCATCACATATATTAGTATACATCAACTTATTTAAAGGAAAAACTCATCAGTTTTAAACTTTGTCATGCTCTTCAAAGCTTTTGTTAACCCATTTATTTAATTTAAATAATCACACATTGTTGTATCTCATATATTCAATCAAACTAATGAACGATGTCAAAATGACACATTGCCTTGTATGGGTGTAAGAGAGAAGGATATATCCGAAAGTTTCTTTCTTACACAATGGTATGCAGACGACAGCTGGAAAATTTCAGCCACAAATGTCCATCTAGTTATATTATAGAGCTTAGTGAGTAGATCAGTGGCATCATAAATGTATATGTAATGGACGCCTTGGATACCTACCCAGCTCAAACAGTAGTGACATGAGACTCATCTCGGGACCTAATTTTATTTTTGTTTTATACATATTTTCTAAGGTCAATACGACTATAAATCAAACCAGCATTTTTTAAAAATAAATATCTAAGGTAGAACAAGTTACACATCTATGTTTGATTATAGACAGTAGGCAGCTCACGAGTAAACCTTAAGGGAGGGCGCGCTCTTAAAAATTGACAAATTAGGTAGACAACAACCTACCTTATATCAACCTTATACCATCCAATATTAAGCTGGCAAGTTACATTATAAAAAGTATAAAAAGAATAAAGTAAAAAAGTAAATAAAAGCTATATATAAGTATAACATCTCATTTGGTTCGAAGTTGAAAATTGTGCATCGTGAAACAAACATACACACACCAGTAAACAAATTTATATACAAATAGGTTCTTAACACTATCTTGAACACTATACAAATAATATGATTTAAAAATTACTGTTTCATTAAGTTTATTGTTTGAAAGAAAAATTCTTCTAATACTCAAGAACTAAAATTCAAATTTTTAATATAAGAAATTTTAATGATTCACTAATTTAATCTAAAATACAAGCAGAAACTGGTAGCGTCACACTTACACAGTGTACAAATCAACGCCTGATAGCCGACTTCAAGAGGAACATGCCTGAGATCAGCCCCAAAAACTTTATTAAGTTAAGGAAGGTGACGCCAGGTTGTCATAGCAACCACCTTGGGACGTATGCAGACCTTAGGGGCGTTGCTGAGTCAGCCTGCCACTGTCAGCGCTTGTTAACATAGGAGCACTTTATATCACGCGTTGATGCTACACTTAATTTCATAGTTGAGGGAACTGCACGTCTTATGGAGAAAAGATTTATCTTCGCTCTCTCTCTGTTACCGGTTGCCAAATCGTCTAGCTTTTGGTTGTTGGGAAGTTAGGGGAAGGTTTTACTTGAATATATCGAAGACACGTTGGGAAGAGTGTGAACATGGAAACTGCTCCTCTTCCGACAGAGTACGAGATGCTGCAGGTTTTGAAATCATAGGAATTGACCTAGCTGGACTCCTCTACCTAAAAGGTGAAGTTAAAGCATTGATCTGTGGTTTCACATATGCTGTTTATAGAGCTGTGCATTTCGAGTTAGTTACGTTTATTTCTACATCAGCCTTCCTGCAAGCTTTGAGACGTTTTGTAGTTCGCCGTGGTAGACCCTCCATAGTGTACTCTGATAAGGGACTAATTTCGTTGGCGCTGCAAATGCCCTTAGAGAGGTTGAGTGAGAATGCATTTTAATTTAGAGCACAGGAAGAAAAATTTAGTGGAAATTCAACCCTCCAACTGCCTGCTGCTTGGTGGGGTGGTTGGTGGGAAAGAGTTATACAAATGGTTAAAAAAAAACGTTGAGAAAGTTTTGGGGCAAGCCGCCTTGGAATATGAAGAAATGTCCACCATTTTGTGTGATGCCGAAGTGGTTATAAACTCCCAATATATCACGTACATGTCCAAAAACGCTGAGGATCTGGTAGCATCAACTCCATTAACGTTTCTACAAGAAATTCCCATGGTGGGAGTACCTGACCTAGACACTTTAGACAAAGTTAAACTCACCAAAAGGCACAGATATTAGCAGCAGTTGCGTGGAATGCCGAGAAGAAGATTCACATTAGAATATTTGGGTCAACTGGCACAGCAAGTGGAATCTAGGAAAGATGCTCAACCTAATCCTGTTGGAGACGTCATGCTGGTTGGAAGTAACAACAGCAAGCGGCTTGAATGTCCATGAGGTCAGGTCTTAGAAATTCTTTCTGGGCCAGATGGTGTTGTCAGAACTGTCCGACTAAAGACGACTAATTCGGAGCTGTTGAGACCAGTTCTAAGACGATACCCATAGTAGATTCTTCTCCAGAAGCCTTTCACCTGATGCCTCACCAACCAGTGACTACGGGGAAATAACCTGTTTCTATTGTTACAGAAAGGAAAGAACTTACTACTCGATATGGACATACAGTAAGAGCACCGAAAATGTTGGACCTTTGAACATTGTAATAGTTTTGTGAGTAGCTTTCTACAACTCAGGTGGGAGGATGTTGAGTAGTGAATGCCTCCTATTTGCTTTGTTTATCCTTGATAATGATTGTTAAGTTGCTGAATATGCTATATGGTGACAAAGTTGGATCATAGTGTTGCTGGTTATGTAATGTTAGATATAGATCTGTACTTGCGTCGGTTTAACAGTAAACAAGACAATATGTCTCAATCTATATTTTGTAAAGACAATAGTAATGTAATAAGAAGCAAATGTTAGTGGAACCTGTGAATACCGGTGGTATATGTATTGTGTTCCTAATGAATCTCTTATATATTTTGAAAAGAAGTTAAGAATATACTTTGGAAAATAATTATGTACATTTCATATTTGTATCTCATAGTCTTAATGTTTACCTCAAAATATTTTTATAATCATTATTTTTTTTATCAAGCAATTGTATCACATAGAATAAGGTCTATTCACAAAATTATTATATATTGACTTCATCAAGCCACCATACTGTATTTTATCTGTACATTGTATACCTTATCATGTTATAATATTGTATAACCGCCTTACTTATTATTCTTGTTTATATTCTGTCAATTGCATTTTACCTTGAGTTGTTATATTTTTGTCTATTCCTGCCAATTGTACTTCTTTTTTTGTTATATTTTTTGTCTATAATCCCGCAAATTTGTATTCTTAAATTGTATAGTAATTATAGTTTTTTATCTCTTTATCTTGCTATAATACATTTTTATCTGTATAGTTTCCATTAAAATAAAATAAAATAAAATGAAAATAAATCAATTATGCCTTATTACATACCTGTGTTAATATTAATAGTGATTTTTTTATTAGCTGTAAAGTCTAATTTTCATAGGAAATGCCTTATCTTACAGATAACTATTATTATCTACTCTAACATATTCACACGTCTAGTCATGTGATCTGCAGGTGTCACCTTTTGAGTGATAATATCAACGCTCAATACCTATAGGCTATCACTAATAATATACTAACATGTTATCAATGTTGACAAAAGATTTTTATTTTTTAAAAGATACTTCTTGTGGAAATGAGACTGTATATTTTATGTTATTACAGACACCATGGTAGAAGATATTTTAATTATCCTAAGGAACCATGTTTAGCCATTAATAGTGATAGTGAGAACACATGAAGCGCTGATATGGTGAAGTCTTAAGTTTTATCAGCCATCAGTAATTGTTAAAACTATAATTGAGGTTTGGAACGCACTATTCTTGTATAACACAACGCACAAGGTAATGTACAACATGACTGTTACATGACGCCAAAACGAAGAGAATAGCAGTTTTAAAGAATGTATTCATGAACCACACTATTGCGTACTCACACTGTTGGTTAAGAGATTAGGCCTAAACAAGCATGTTATTTTAAATATGTTTCGACACTTCCACTAAATGAATGCTTGTTTACAGTCATACAAATTGTTAGAAATACAGCTTATTTCAGTATAATTATCTTCAAAAACAAATAAATAATAAATATATAATGTCAATGAGAAGCATTTATTAGTTATCCAGTCTTGTAATTCTAATTGCAGCACGGAGTGTCTGAAAACGATCACGTGGAGGAAGTTTGGTTAGTATATCCGCTAACTGGCCTTCAGAGGGTACATGTTTGATGTCGATTTCACCGTTCTCATACTTCTCACGTATGAAGTAGTAACGTATGTCTATGTGCTTAGTTCTCTTGTGTAACTCTGGGTTTCGCACAAGACGAATTCCACTCTGATTATCAACTGCTATAACTGTGGACTCTCCCACCGTTCCCCCAATGTCAAGTAGAATATGTCTAAACCATATGACTTCTTTGGCCGCAGGTGATTGCAGCAATGTACTCAGCTTCGGTAGTGGAAAGGGAGACGGGTTGTTGACGTTGACTAGCCCACGTTGCTCAATTAAAAGAGGTATCCAGTTGTGAAGCGTCAGGTGTCCAAATCGTTCGCGAAGTCAGAGTCCGAGAAGCCAATCAATGAGGTTGGATTCTCACTCCTCATAAATTCAAAACCATAGCTGGATGTGTCTTTTAAATATTTTAAGATGCGTTTGACTGCATTCCAATTACTTGGTCCATAGTTTGGCAAATATCTGCTCACGTTTCCAACTGCGTACATAATGTCTAGCCGACTAACTATTGCAGCAAACATCAAGCTGCCAACAGCTTCTCGATAGGGTACTTTTATTTCTTCATTTCCCCCTATGTTTGAACTAAAGGGATTGTGTGAATCAGCAGGAAAACTGATTGGCTTAGAGTCTTCAACATTGCATTTCTTGATTATTTGTTTGATATAGTTGGCCTGATGTAAAAATATTGAACCATTCACATTATTTTGTTTTATTTCCAGACCCACAAACTAATTTGTTTAACTGGGTGTGACTTCAAAGTTTGTCTTCATTTCATCGAGTACAAGTTGTAGTACTATTTTGTTTTCAGTCATGATCAGTCCATCATCCAAATATAATGCAAGTAGAGCCTTTGTTTCATTGAACTCACCTCGAAAAACACATTTGTCTGCAGTACTTTGTCTGAATTCAAACATTTTCAGGAAACCATCAAACGTTTCGTTCCAACAACGTGATGATTGTTTGAGGCCATATATTAACTTTCTTAACTTGCAGACAAGGTTTTGGTCAACATTTATTCCATCTGGTGGAAACATGTAGATATCTTCCTTAAGTTCACCATACCAAAATTCAGTTTTCACATCAAACTGCATTTTTTCATAGCTGTGTTGAGCTGCGAGTCATACCATGTTGTTTGAAAGTAGGTGTAATTGTATTCAACCTTTTCTTTCTGTGCAAAACCTTTAGCGCATAGCCTTGATTTATATCGTGAAATGTTTCCGTCTCCGGTGAGTTTTACTTTGAAGACCTATTTTAAACCTATAGCATTTTATTAGGTGGTAATTTTACTAGCACCCAGGTGTTGGTCTTGTCCAGCGCATCCAGTTGTTATTTAATTGCACCAGTCCAATGCCCTGCATCGGAACTCTTAATGGCTTCTTCGTAGAAGTGTGGTACATCTATTTCCACTAGGTTAGCTTCATAGCGTTTGGGAGGCCTGCTGGTATCTCTTGATCGCAGCTCATAATTTGCTTCACTGTGACCAAGTTCTTCATCGTTTTGTTTGGGATGTTGAGGGCCTACGTCTTCCTGATGAATTATTTGATCGGAGTTATTTATGTTTTCTATCAATACTGGGACTTCGGTGTTTCTTTGAGTAATGAAACTACTTGAATTTTTATTCCAAATCACATTTTTTGAGACTGTAATTTTCCATGTGTTTTGATCCAGCAAACGATAGTTGGTTGAGTTTCTATCATATACTACAAGGATGAGTTTCTTGCTCTTTGGTTTCAGTTGGTTTCACAGTTCATTTGGTATATGCATTACTGCCAAAGGTTCTTAGATAAGACATCACAGGCATTTTTCCACTCCACATTTCACAGGGCATCGAGTTTGGTGCCTTAGAGGTTGGAGTCTTGTTTATAATATAAACAGCTGTGTTTACTGCCTCTGCCCATAAATATATTGACATATCCTTTGCATATAGCATTGGATGTGCACTTTACATTATGGTTCTCATGTATCGTTCTGCTCTACCATTTTGCTCAGGAGTATAAGGTGGCGTTGTTTCAAACTCTATTCCATGTTTTGACATATAATTTTTCATTCCCTGATTACAGTATTCTGTACCATTGTCAGCATGTAGGGTCTTAATAGAGTATTCATAATTATTCTTGATTATATTTGCAAAACCTTTGAAAAACACAACAACGTCTGTTTTGTTCTTCATGAAAAACAAAACACGATAGCCCGAACGGTCATCCTTATATAATACAAAATATTTAACACACTGAACTGATAGTGTTGACATTGGCCCATACACGTTACTGTAAATGAGTTCGCCTGGTTTGGCCTTGGTATGCTTTGAGGGCGAAAACAGTAACCTGTGCTGTTCGACATACTGACATGACTCACAAAAGAAATCCTCAAAGTGATTAATATTTACACCTTCAACCAAACCTTTGGTGACCATTTCACACAGAGTTCTCTTATTTATATGTACGAGTTTCTTGTGCCACAATTTTAGACTACCACTCGCAGTGAAATTTAAGCCTACTTCTTGATGGGGGGGGTAACTGTACGGAATAACATTCGACACAGATTGTTGGTTTCACGGAATGCACTTGCTACTAGCTCACCGTTTTCGTAAACTTCTGCATATCTATCTTCCTTAATGATATTCATTCCTTTTACAGTTGTTACACCTTCAGAGAAAATTATTTCATAGTTAAGGAATGTACAACACATTTGTGTTGATTGAGCCACACCAATTATCTTTGATCAGTTTTTTTATTTTGATGTTTGCTCTTCTCTTCACAGAAATACTTTGGTAGTTTCCAAGCAAACACTCGTATTGTCCACAGGCTCTTCAAACTTAAAACATAATCACGATGATTAGTCATGTGTGTAGAAGCGCCACTGTCCATTGTCCAGTTAGCTTCGGTGGTGACTGCTGACATTAGCATAACATCTTGCTTCTCTGCACTGAATGCTGAGAAATGACCGTGCTGGGAACGGTCACTGTGAGTGTTTTGCTGTCCGTTTTCTCGGGGTTTATTAGGTGCACGACAGTCACTTGCGTAATATCCTTTTCTTTAGAAACTATAGCAAGTTGCTCTTGGTTTTCCTGATCTATTCCTTTGTTTTTGATTAAACTTTTGAGAGTTATTAGACTTTTGAAAATCGCTTTTCAAATTTGTCGAAGTCGAAAATGCACTTTACGATTGTTCATTTGATGAAAGACTGGCCTCTTCATCCAACAGACGTGCCCTCATATTTGGGATCGTCTGTATAAACTCGCCCATTGAAAGCCAAACTTGTCTGAAGTTTCGAAATTTGGAAGGTAGACTATCAAAAATTTTAGTCACTATAATAACATTACTGAGTTGTTCCCCAGTTTCTCTCCCATGTCGCGCCAGATTTTCTATCTTAGCAATATACTGAGCAGTGGAGTCGGTGGCGTCCATCTTGTACTGGTGAAAACGTTCGCGGGCCAGTATTTTGTTAATTTCTGAATTTTGCTCAAAGATAGAGTCTAATTTCTTCAGCATTTATTTAGACGAGTCACAATTTTCAACTAATGTGATCTGTGGTAGTTTCATTGCTGTAGTGAGTGTAAACATAGCAATTGTGTTGTCTTTGTTCCACCTTTATAGATCCTTCTCTTTGTCTATTGCCGGCTTTTATATGGCACCTTTTGCAACATCAATGACTCCTTTTTCCCTTAGGGCACATTTCATCTGAAATTTACATTGATGATAATTATTGCCGTCAAAGTTATTTACTTGTGCCACGCCAAATTTTTCACCCATTATTTATACTTTGTCTCGCGAATCGTGTAACTTCAAACATACGACATGGGGCTGTTTGATGATCGAGTGAACCTAAAAAAAATATTGGTGAATGACGTCGCTTCCAAACACGAACATGAATTCACAAAACGGATTTGTGAACTACCCGAAGGGGACAGTTTTTAATGAATATTAAATGCATATTTGCGCAGTTGTTGGGTAACTGAGCCCATAGCCTGTTAAAACTATAATTGAGGTTTGCAACGCACTATTCTTATATAACACACCGCACACGGTAATTGTACAACATGATTGTTACATGACGCCAAAAAGAAAGTTTAGTTTTAAGGAATGTATGCATGTGCCACACTGTTGCGCCCTCACACTGTTGGTTAAGGGGTTTGGCCTGAACAAGCATGATACTTTAAATATGTTTCGACAGTAATCATACACAGATATGTCGAAAATAGACAGAATTACAATCACTAATCAGATATTGTTTTCCAAAAGGGAATTCTGGTTAAGGTTTTAATCAATCCTTTAAGAAAAGATGAGGTTTTCTTGAAGCGTGTCACTTAACTGATTTAATCAATATTTAAGATGAAAAATTAGCTTTTACAAAATTTAAATTTTGGGTTATTCGTGTGTAGATTATAATATTAAGTTTGGCCCATACGAGATCATAATCTACACATTAACAAAAACCAAACTTCAATTTAACTAGTTGTAGGGAAATTGTACATAAACCTAATATTCGATAACACATTTTAATTAGTGCGTTAATACGTTGAGCCAAAGCGAACACTACCCAAAGCTAAACAAAACTTCACTCAATAATAAACCAACAAATCAAAACCCTCAATTACAGTAACGCTACTACTAGAGGTTCAGTAAAAACCCAATAGTACTCCCCATGATAGAGAATCCAGCATGATCTGTTTGAATAGCTAAAGAAACAAATAATTCTATAGGTACCTAGACAACACTGTTTTGCACTAATTTCAGTAAATAAATTTAGTTGGGAATGTCACCCTAGTGCTGGAACGGGTTTGAAAGGAGGGTCTCTGTTTCTTTGGTAACTGGTAGTGTAACCTTTGTGATGTACGAAGATACCACTGTTGACGTCAGCACGTAGCCGTCAGAGGTTTTGAATAAATACAGCCTTGCAGCCATAATACAATCTATAGTAATTAATCTAGTTTTTCCTTTGACCTTGACGTCAAAAAAACTTCAGGAAACATCTCACCACTTCAAAGGGGCTCTCATACGGTGGCTGCAATGAAAGCATTGCAGCAATTTGACGTACATAAACGTGAAATGACTCCCTCAAGTACAGCTGAACGAAAATTTACTGGCACCCATGTTTTGGAAAGGCAATGTTCTGAGATGTTTTAAAGTTTCCTTCAACGCCCACGTAAAATGGGGGAAATGTATTGGTGGTAATTCCTGAAACATATCAACAGGGAGTTGCAGTGTACAATTGTACATCAGCTCCACGCTGGTGGGCTGGAGGTCTTTCTTCAAGGCACAGCTTATTCTCGCCAAAATGAAAGGCAGGGCATCAATCGAAGAAACAGCGTGTTGTAAATGACATATTAAGGCCTACTACTACCATTCCACAATAACGTTATTCTGAGGGTAATATGCAGTAGTCTTGGATGATTCAATCCTTAAAATATTTTAAAGGATAGAAAAAAGGTTCGCTCTAAAAATGTTCTAGGTTCATTGTAACAGTCTGTGGCACTTCAAAATGTGTGAGCCACACATTTGGAAAATCTTTTGCCACTGATTCCGTTGATTAGTTTGCAGAGGACTATGACTCAAACGCTTTAGAAAACTGATTCGTGGTGAATAACAGGTAAAGATGACCTTGTTAGGGTTTCAATAGTTCCAAAGTATCAAAGTGCACATGTTGAAAATGCTCCTAAGGAACTGAGAAATAGTGTCAAACAGGAGGTAACGTAACTTCTTGTGAATGTACTGCCAGACGTGACCAGTAGTGTGTTCACAAAATACGTGATTTTCGGATGAAGGCAATTGAAACTCTGACAGAGGCACACTAAGGCTATGCAATGATTCCTGTAAGTACTCGACCCGTTATTCTACGGTCAACAAAGTGTAATTGATAGGCGATGTAAAATTGATATAATTGACTCATGATAGTGCATCCAAAACAGGATCATGTTCGCTAGTGACATACTGGATGGACGTTGAAAACTCGGATATAAAATTCAAACCCCAGCACCTGTTTAGGAGAAGCTTTCTTAAACCTTCTTTGAAATAAGAAAATTATAGGCTTGTGATTGGTCACAATGGTAAAAGCCCTGACTTCCAGTATTTAGATAAAATTCTTCACGGCTTCACAAACAACGATCAGTTCACAGTTGGAAGTAATCCCTAATTTTTTTATAGGAAGCCCACTTTCGACCACCAACGTTGATTGAAAGTCACTAAAATTTGGCATTCTAGAATTATCTTTTATTTGATTTATTAATTATAAAGTTCATCTACAATGTTATCAAAGGCTTCAAATAATACGTCATTATGGGATACTGTGTGATCTTTCTTTACGTCACTAAGTAAATGTACTAAGAATGTAAGTACAATAGTTGAAATATCTTTGTACTCACCACTGTGGCAACATGAGTTTCCCATTTTAAGATAATGCTGTTCCTATGAAAATCAGACTGTACTACACCATCGCTGTGTAGGATTCAACTTCCAGGAGAAAAATTAAAGTGGCTAACGCACTTGTTCCCATTCTTGTTCCAACACTGGCATAATCACATGATCCAACGTATAAGTTGTGAGAAACAGCTTAGTCCTAGATGTGGGGAGAGCGAAGCACACCACATGCGCCAACACATTCTTGAACTGCTGGAATGCTTTCTTCATTGTTGAGGAGAAACGAAAAGGCTTCTTGTCATTACTTTTGTACCCGGCTAGTGCGGGGAGTAACAGAGTCTGTATGTGGGCAGCGTGAAGAAGAAAAAGCTGATAAAAATTGATCATTCCCAGGAAATTCTTTAAATAACTCAAACTCAGAGGTGCATGGAAGTGGTTTCGAACCATCGATGTAAATGCGGAATTCCACAAAAAACAAAACACTTCTCGCTTGCTACCCGAAAACATTTGAAGGGGTTTATGATAACTCCATGATCACGATGGCCCTATAAAATTGTGCGTAAATGCTTCTTCCGGCTATTTTTTCGACACCAGAATATCATCTAAGTATACTAAACAAAAATCCAAACCCTAGAGCACTTGGTACACGAAACACCAGTAATTATGTAGAGCTCCTTACAGTCAAAAAATCACGTCAGGATAGTCGAATAGTTCTAAAGGGGGTAATTGTCACGGTTCTCACCCCAAACTGAAATCTGTTCATGGCCTTTCATAAAGAACTTTCATAAAATCATTTTAAAAAAACAACACACTTCCCGTGTCAAAATCTGTACAGTCCTGAATGAATGGCACGGGGTGACTATCCCTTTCTATGACAGCATATTATAGATTGCGGAAATCCTAACAAGATCTAAACATAAATTTAATTTAAGTAAACGAGATCCATATGTGTGCAGGGGAGACACTCTCTGCATTATAGAACGTGAACTTGAAACAACCGTGCTGTATGTTCTTGTATATTACTGGCCACAATGACACGTTGATCCCCGTTTGATCAAATACCGTATTGTACCTAGTAGGCCACACAAACTTTGTTTTGGCTCAGTTTTCTGTACCTAGTCGGTTTCTCCAGTCATCATCTCCATCTTGCTTCTATAGGTTGGTCAAAAAGTAAGTTGTGAGTCATGAAAATACCTCAAGAGATCTGTAATGTTTTATAATATAATATCTAAATACAACAGCTAAATTAACCTCTGCAACATACAATTTTGTTATTCACTAAGTCGCCCCCCCCCCCTTTTCCCACCAGTGGTTAATACCCTGACGAATTCCTTTGATGGTCTACCGCACCCCCTGACTGCCTTGGACCAACCCATAGAAACAAGATTGATTAGGGATATTAACTACTGGTGAGAAAGGGGGCGTAGGGCTAATTTAGCGACCAACAAAATTATATGTTGCGGAGGTTAATTTAGCTGTTGTATTTAGATATTATAGTAGACGACATTACAGATCGGTTATGGTGCCTTAATGACTCACAATTTATTGTTTGACCATTAAGTTAGCGGTTGATACTATCACACATTAGTAGCCAATGATTTCCGCACTACCGTAAATTGTAAATGGGATTGAACGGAAGCCTGAAGAAACTGCTAGCAATGCAGCTGCACTAAGGACACAGAAAAAAATAGTGTGAGAGCAATGTTTTTGATTTTATCATCCATGAAATCCAGAAAAATTGAGTCTTCTTGCATGTATCACAGCCCACGAGATGTGGACGAAATTGAAGGCAATACATGAACAAAGATCAGCAACTAATAAACTTATTTTAACTCAACGTTTTCATTAGTATCGAATTAATCCGTGTGACTAGGTGGCCCAACATGTAGCGATGGTGCCAAATATGGTTCAAAAGCTCATTGACTTTGAAGAAATTATTTCGCACGTGGCCATTATGGCGGAGATCCTAGCTATCCTACCATAAAACATATAGCGCGCTAAAAATGGCGTGTGACAGCGTGATGGTTGCTGATATAACAATTGCAAATTTAACTGAATAACTCATAAAGGAAGAGACGAGACAGACCAAGGAAGACACAATGGCCACTGCGTTTTCCTCTATAGCTTGGCATAGAAACAGCAATGAAAATGACACTAGAGGTGTACAGAACACACAAGATACATTAAAAAGCCAATTTAAGTGTTTCTAATGTGGAAAAAAAGGACGTTTTGCACGAGACTGCATTTGTGGCATCATCGTCGCGTGAAAATGGCAGCAGTCGTGAAAGTGCATAGATAAAAGTTTAAAGATTGTTAACGCAGGTGGAAGTGGAGTACCATCTCTCAAGCAGGATATAGAATTAACGAACAGAAATATAGGGGGCGTATAGTTGGCTGACCATGGTGCATCTAGGCACATAAGTTACCGATGGGACTTATCTGTAGAATATCAATCGATAAACGGTGAAACTGGTGACAGTGGTGAATGTGAGGTGTGATACAGTTCTAGTGGGATAACTGGTAAATGGCAAGTGTTAACAAACACGAACTAAAAAAAACCTTATACATGTCCAAATTTGAAGAAAAATTTATTTTCCATGGGTGTCTGCACAGCAAAAAAAATTGTGATGTGATATTTCAAGGACGATATATTATAATCAGCCGTGCTGGTGACGTTGATGCTCAAGGTATCACACAATGAGATTTGTAGAATGTTTTTCAAGGTTAATCCCATAAAATATGATTATGAAGCAATCGTGTCAACTACTCTACAAATGTGGCATGGACGTTTTGAGCACGCAAATAAAGAAGACACTTAGAGATATGGCGGAAAAATAAATTGTCCAAGGGGCCAAGTTGAGTAGGGTTGAGGATTTTTTTTTGTATGAATCGTATCAAATCGGGAAATCACACAGTCTTGCACTCAGGAAAGAAATACCAAAAGAACCTCGACAATTTGGGAAATTGATCCATTCTAACGTGTGAGGATCAATGTCGGTGGAATCCCTCGGAGGTGCAAACTTTTCTTGATATTTAAAGATGACGTGTCAGATTATAGCCATCTGTATTTTCTACAACACAAATTTGAGGTGTTTGATAAGTTCAAATAATACGAAAAAAATGCTTTCAAAAAATTTCGAAAAACGATGAGGCCTCTTTACACCGATAGCGGCACTTAGTATTGCAACAAGGAAATGAAGTAATACACGGCATCAAGAGGCGTAGTCATGGAAAACACAGAATAAAATAGTAAATCTGAACGTAACAACAGGACAATAGTCTAGAGTGCCAGAATAGCGTTGCATGCAAAAGATCTTCCAAATTTTTTGTGGGCTGAGATCATAAATACAGAAATTTACAAACTCAACCACACAACTACAAAACAAAATGTTGAAACAACACCGAACGAGTTTTGGATGAGGACAAAAGACTATTGTAGAGCATTTAAAAGCTTTTGGTTCCGTAGCTTACGTGAATGTGTAAAAACAATTTCAACGAAAGTTCGATTCAAAGGTGAAGAAAGTGTTAATTATCGGCTATCAAGGTGAATCAGCGAATTACCGTTTGTATGATCCAAACACCAAGTGCATCTTAATTTCAAGAGAGGTTACGATTAGTGAGAAAATCCTTTGTTATACAAATGAGGCAAACGTTCTTAATATAACAAGAGGAACAACGCGAAGATAGGCTAGACAGTCCTGTTGAAGCCCCACAACGTGAACAACAAAATTGCAAGCATGTCAGAAGCCATCCAGCATGTCAACTGAGAACACATGCACATGAACCAGAAACCATTGACGGTGAAGATGAAATTGATGTCGATCCAAGTCCAAAAGGGTCTCAAAAAAGTACAAAATTGGAATACTTAAAGGAGCGAGGTAAAATCTGGTCACCACCCAGATATAATGTAAATGTAGTACAATATGTAGTACCAGAAACATTTTAAGAAGCTGTGAGTGGACCTGAGGTTCAAAATTGGTTTGAAGCAATCCAAGAAGAACTAAAATCCCACGAGAAAACCTAACATGGATAGTTGTGCCAAAAGACAAAAAGATGAAACCAATATGTTCAAAGTGGGTTTTAAAAATTCAAAGTGATAATGCTGGAAAAATAAGTTGTTACAAAGCTTGATTATGTGCGAGAGGGTTTCTTCATAAACAAGGTATAGAATATAATTAAACCTTTGCTCCAGTGGTTAGATACGACTCACTGGGAACGTTTTAATAGTTGTGGCACAAAGGGATTTGAAACTATTACAGTTTGATGTATGCACCATGTTTTTGTACGGAGAACTTCAAGAAACCATTCACATGGAGCTGTGAGAGAGAGACTTGACGTCAAAAATCCATCAAATGTGATTTGTAAATTACAAAAATCATTACATGGTTCTAAACAGGCCTCGAGGTGTTGAAACAGTAAACTTAGTGATTTTTTGAAACAATTTAATCAGAAACAAAGTGTCACTGACAAGTGTGTGTGTATTATAGCACAATGGAGAGTGAACAAGTTTATTTAGTCTTACTTTTTGATGATGGGTTGGTTTATTGCAACACAATCAAATGAAATACTTGATACTTTAATAGAGAGACTAAGCAAGAATTTGAAATATCAGTTGGTGATACAAGTGAGTGTGTGTGTGTGTGTGTGTGTACGTTGGTATGCAAATTGAGCGTGATCAAACGAAAATAATGATGTTTATAGTATATTGTGTAATAAACACAATACAAGTCATTGGTCAGCTTTTAAAGAATATTGAAATATTTAATTAGTATGGTTAACTTTGGATTAGTAAATCAAAATAGCACCAGATAGGATAGATTATCTTTATTTGGTTATTCTGAAGTTGATTTTGCTCGTGACATTGATAACCGCATATCAACCACAGGATACGTATCTTAGGTAAATAATTTACTTGTCACGTGGAGCTCACAACGTTAAAGCCTAGCTACGACTAGCACAAGTGAATCCGAGTATTTTGTAGCTATGAAAGCTTCAAATGAAATCGTATGGTTTGACAGCTTTTGAATAATTTCTAATGTAATATTACAGCCAAAGTTCTATTCGTTTTGTTTAAAATCCAAAGCTCCGTAAGAGAGCTAAGAATATGGATATTAGGTATCATTTCCATCGAGAAAAAGTTGAAAACATGCAAATTAGTAATGAGTTGGTACCAACTAACTATCAGTTAGTAGATGTATTCACAAGAGCATTAGTGAGGAACAAGTTCTCACAGTGGAAAAACAATTTAAACATATACACGTAAACGGTGAACGTGTTGGATAAATTTAGGTTTACAATGTTTAATGTGAGCATAGCCTAAATGTGGTATGATGTATTTTTTGAATAGCCTATCTAAGTGTGCATATGATAAAGACTCCATGTTTCTAATTGTTCATGCGCAGTTTCAAGCTACTGGTTGGTCATTTGCTTCAAGGCTATTTACCAGGGTAGTTCTTTGTATGATTGTAGTCCCAAACATTTTGGTTTTTGTAATCAATAAAACCATGTTTATGTTCACAACTAACATTCTGGTTATTTATTCTGATATTCAACATAATCTAAGCATGGGCATGCTCTTAGGAACTGAATGACTTAATATTGATCCTGAATCTTCTATGGCTACACAACAATGGAGTCACCGGCACAGCAAAACACTTTTCTGAACTTCCTACTAGCTCATCAAATAAGTGAGAAAAAAAAAATACTAATTTTAATCATTCATGTGTCACCATTTATTTACGAGTACGTGAGGGAAATGGGAATTTTAACGATGCCATTCGTGTATTGTCAAGCATTTTTCAAAACCCCTTAGTAAGGTTTTTGCTTGCCACAAACTCGCCAACATGAAGAAGAGGGGGGTGAAACGATCACATAGTATTTAGAATCCTTAAATATTTTAAGCAAAGACAGTAACAATAAAGCTGTAACTTCAGAAGTTAATCGTAGTGACCAAACTAGAAATACTTTCATTGCCCGGTTACGCGAGTATAACATAAAGCGTAAACAACTCGGAGATACAAGTCTCACTATAGATGACGATTCCTCTCAAGCAAGGTCTCTAAAGTCAGATACGGAACAGTGTCAGCAATATCGCATTCCAATGGACATCAATGCTCTTCAAAACCATATTGAATCATGCAGCGACAGTAAAAACAAGGTAATAATAATAGTTTAGAAAACACTAACACTTTGCAGTCTATATGGATAATATTTATTATATTCTTAGTGTTAGTTTATAGGTATTGGTACTATCTATAAAAGGTGACATTTGCAGATAATTTGACTTGACTTACGACAATAATTTTACTTATTTTGTAACTGTCAGATTTGTCCTTCGTATCGTATTCTTTCTATAATTTAGCCAACTTATGTGGCTAAAGAATATATTTGCACTTGTGTGTTCCAAGCCCTAAGCCGATAGTTGGCTGTCCCTACAACAAATTATAGCTATAACTAATTAATAATCATATTCTGAAAATTTAAAAATGACATCTGGACACGAGAATCTAACCCGGGGGCTTTGGCTTAATACGCCAATGCTCTACCACTCAGCTATCCAGGAATCGGCCTTAAAATATGAGGGAAGAATGAACCTGGACATGGGAAGATTCGTGTATCGATCAGTAGTAAAGCATTGGCGTACTAAGCCAAAGGTCCCTGATTCGATTCCCTTATCCAGGTGTCTTTATTCAATTTTCAAAATATGATATCTACATGGAGAATTCCTTACTAAAAAGCATAAATATTATTATTATTATTATTATTATTA
>CABFOW010004852.1:39252-50338 GCA_902141385.1 Timema californicum | reverse complement strand
AGCTTCTTTGGTGCTGACTGACAGCTCACAGCTGACTTCTGACAGTCAAAATTTAGGTATATACCTAAATTTTGACTGTCAGGAGTGACAGCTGCTAAACATATGTTTTTTGCAGATCATATGGTTCGGCGTAAGGAAACATAATTTGGTCTGGTAGCTTTTCAAAGCTGCCAGTCAGCACCAAAGAAGTCCTAGGGCTACTGTAGAGCCTGGGCATGTCCCTACTAAACGCGTGAAGCCGTGAACCAAGATTGTAATCTAAAAACAGATTATGATAGGCGAAACCTCATTAAAAACAACGCGTCACTATGGCGATGACAATTTTAGCTTTAAGATAAAAGTTACAAGGGCCTTAAACCTCCCGATAAAAGTGTGAGGGATAAATACATTTTATCCGTAAGATAAAAGCTATCTGGCATTTATAAGACGTACTTTTAACTTATCGACCGGATATAAATATTTATTTGCCGGATTAATATTTATCCGGGAGTCGTAAGACCAGCCCTTACTATAATAACCGGTTCTGTGGTGCAGTGTTCAATGCACATGGCTAAGATCCTAGGAGTCCCCGTTTGATTCCCAGCTGGTACATTGAGTATTTTCCCCGAAAGATTAACTACTCCAACATTCATCAGGGTTTGTTTAGTTAGGCTTATGTTAGGTTCAAGACTCTACACCTTCATACTCACCATAACCTCACATCATCGGGACATGGAAAGAGCCTCCACGGAAAGGATGTAAGATTAGTACATTTAGGCTTTCCCCGGAAAACGGTTCATTAGTACTGGCTAATATTTCTACTAATGAGTCACGAGTGCTGTTGCTCAAACACGCTATTATATTATTATGATTATAATTATTACCTACGAGAATAGGTGATCCGGGCCTGTAGTCTTGCTCACCAATGAGGACGTTGGGTATATTACTATTCCTACCACGTATCAACTTCTGACAGAATAAGGTTCTCTCGCTGTTTCCAGAGCCGCGATTAAACCGAACAGAAGGTCATTTATCCGACAAAGCACGTCCCTCCCGAACTCACATTTGTTTCAAAGAGATTTGCTCACTGAGCTACGAGCGATTTGTTTGATTGATGGATTGATCAATGACGGCGACAACCCAGTACAAGGGTGGATTACAGGCCTGAAAGGGAAGTAGCGGGAGCGATAATGAGGTATCTAACATTAAGCTAACGAAGTGGTTGACAGGGAGCAGTTAACGAAGGGTTCGTGGATTAACAAAGCTGGCCATTACGTCAAAACGTTGTTATGTTAACACGACGAGAGTACGATCAGGTGTCTGAATGGCATTGCCGCTCAATGGCTGCCCTTCTGGAGGAACCAAGAAACAAATCATTATCAGGGTCTTAACAAGTATTTCACTTCCCCATTTGACGGTAGAACCATAATCAGGGCTTACTGACTCAAACCTGCTTGCATTATGTTTAGAAAAAAATTACTGCGACTTAGATTTGGACATGTTACCACTGCCCTTTCCGGTAATGCACGCATAGACAAATTATTCTAGTGTAATAAGGTTGTGAGAGTTGGAATTCGGAGGAAGTGTACCCGCATTTGCGTGGAGGAAGAATGTAAATACATTTAGGTAAATCAATCACCGTACACTTAAACAGGATTCATACAGCGATTTACCTTTCATTGGCAGTCCAAGATATTGCGTGAGTGACGCCTGACACATTACTATTCACGTTTTACTATGTTAGTGCTATAGGCCTACATTAAAGCCATTTGTACAGGTTTTTTTTTTTGCCACTCAAAAGACTTTTTTATATAAAATGTTACGTAACATAAATATACTTTTATTAGCCAATTATGAGGGTAAGAAACTTCAATTTTTACGTTTTCCGAAACAAGTTTTAAGCCACACTTTTTTAAATAAAAATTTGAATATTGAAATTTAGTCCCTTTAATACCATATATATTTAATGAGACTGGCATTTTACCGTAGGTAAGAGCATACTCTATATACATATGCTTTAAGTGCTTTTAAAATCAACACAATTCAACCTTTGTTTATTAATACTGATTCACCCTCTAAATATTAAATATTAATATTCATATGATTTATAGATGTGTATACTTAAGATAAAAAATATTCAGATTTAAATATGCAACGTTTTACTGAATAACTTGATTTACATATGACATAGAAATATGCACTGAAATCTCAAGTTGGTTCACTAGATCAAAACTTTGTAGGGAAGTGTAGCTTGGTTGACAAGAACGGGTGATAGCCCGCCTCCACAGTTCACGCTACACACAACGGTTACTCCAGTTGTGTTATCACACAAACCCAAGTAATCTGAAGTCCTTACGAGATTTCTGTTTGAACGATCATTCACAAGTTGTCTCTTGAAATAGTTCTCATATTGTAGTGATATTGATCTTTATATCACTGCCGGGGTTATTTCATTATTGAAACATGTTGTAGTAATTTATAGATTTGTGTTTTATTCGTGATCACTGTGAACTGCAAAGAAACAATATATGTATATATATATAAAATTATTAAAATAATAAACAATGGTTCCTTCTATCACAGCCTGGAAAACGTCAAGCTTTGAAATCTAGAATGAGCATAATGTGTTAGATAGGCAGATAGGCTTTATATTTATTTTATATGTTAGGGGTTTTCCAGAATCAGCAACACAGAATAAAGAATCTAATAAACAATAAACGGCTGTAAGCGATCGCACAAAGTTTCGACACATTGCATATCAAGAATGATTAAATAAATACGTAACACCTGAAAGCACTTTTTACAGCCATTGTATAAATAATCTTTTTCTAAAAAAAAAGTAATTTAGGCAGTTAGGAGTGTTTTAATTTACTAGCAATTTGAACTAATTTAGTCATTATTAATACAAAAAAAAGGCATTATTTTATATAACTTAAATTGGCAAAACTTATTACTCTGAATACATTACTATGCATATGGAAAAAAATATTACAATTTTCAATTTAGTGAAAACTGCAATTACTGTCCTCACTTAAATTATCTACCCTACGTTTGTATATGCAATGTTTATTGTAATCAGCGGTAAGAATATTTATACTGTCAGTTAGAGCTTGGATCTTGGTCCATATGGGATTATCTGCATAATACAATTTATTGATTAATTACATGTTAATGCACTTTAAAATTGTATGATTATCTATCTTTTAAATCATCTGGACGTTCTTCCTCAAATTCGTCAGGCCTAGGTTATAGATAAAAAAATAATGTGTGTGTATAAATGGTGATTATGAAAGCATGAATATATATATATTCACTTTACCTAAAGTAGCAAACGCAAAAAGTCAAGGGGTTCTAAAATTGTATTTGCGTTTTCCAAAAAGAATTTTCTCTAATATTTCTTATACTGGGTGGCCATGGAGATATCTCCCTAGCCACCCATAAACAATCGTGAATAAGTGCCACAAATTTACAGCACTAACGATGAAAATCGAGCACTAACGTAGCACAAACGATGGGCGTTTTAAAAAACCGGGTGGCTAAAAGTCGGTTAGCCATGGTGACACACATTCGTCTACTTGGTGAGTTGTGAAATTAACGAAAGATACCTGAGAGCTTACCACCCCCCTCCCTCACCCCCTCAAGAGAGCTCAGGACTATGTTATCCTAAAGCATTGACAATGCACCCTCATTTTGCTTGCTACCATTATAGTTATGATGTAGTAAGTAGTATATTTGTCCACAAAGATACATTGTTGGAAGGAAATGTAATTTATTCCAACTATTCTAAATATGACACGAAGAATACTAAGAGACTTCTTGGCAATAATATTTTTTAATCAAACAAAGTTTATTAACAGGACCCAGAATAAATTACCAAAAAATTGATTAAAAAAATACCTATATAATAGTTCAAATTCTAAAAAATTACTACAAAATTTAAAAAAAACTAAGTACTAAACAAAAAACTCGAAATGAATGCTCATGATTAAATCAAACACGCACTTTACAAATGGAAACTGAAAATAGCTATGCAATAAAGTCTTTTAACAGCTTAACTCTTGTATTCTGGTAAATATTGACCCGATTTACAAAAATTTACTTTAAAAAAATCCATCCCAAAGCAGCTTTTCACTGTTTAATTTCAGCGTCTCACCGGTTTTGTGGATTTTACATACATGACAAACCAATAGCATACAAAGCTAATTTTCAGTATTATCTTCTCATTTCTACAATTATTTTATTACAAATAATAGGTTTGAGTATCTATGTATTTATAAAAATATATCGATACCATTTAAAAATGATTTTACATAAATGCCTAAATATTATTCAAACCAGAATGGGCAACCGTGAAGTTGAACCTGCTCCCCCCAATATAAACATACCACTTGTGGTTTTATCAAAAACGAACTGATGAATTCTTTTTAAACAATCCAGTATCAACAATTGCGATTGTAAAAACTTGGATTTTCCCTCACGAGTAAACAAAGTTCCACAAGCTCACTTCCCATTTGTATAAGAACAAGTGCGGAACAAACGAAACATTTTGCAAAACAAACGAAACAATCCGCAAATAACGATCCCAGCCATAAAAAGTTCTCCAATTCTCCAATGTGTGTGTGTGAAGGGTGGGGGGGGGGCTACCGTGAAGTGGTTTTATGTAGTTAAACATAAGAATCAATATAATTTTTCATTTCAGTATCATACTGAATTTTGTGAAAAAAATAAAAATAGTACTCCAATGTTAATTACAAATTGTTGGAAAAATTGGACTTTAGTTGTTAGTAATTGGTGGAGTGATTGGTTGATAAATGGATGTAAACATGAGAAAAAACAATAATTGTGTTTATATGGTCCTAGTAGTTGTGGTAAAACGAGGCTTATAGACAATAAAGTCACAATTGGTTGTAATGTTTTTACATCTAATTTTGGAAAATTTGGATTTGAAAAACTTAATACTCATCATAATATTATTGTATTTGAAGAATTTGATGCAAAATATTATCCAGAGAATATAATTAAAAGATTAATGGAAGGTAAATATTTTGTTATAGCTCAGAAAGGTATACCAGAAAGAGATTGTGTGTGGCACAAACCTATAATATTCGTAAGTAATATATCGCCGCCGCAGGAAGATTATTGGCAGACGAGGTGTAGATTCGTTGAGGCGAAGGTATTTACGAACTCGTGTAAAGAAACGCAAGCATGTAAGACGGAAAAGGATATACAGGAAACTATCGATATTTTATCGTCGCAAGAAAATGAGATGTGGTATTTTAAATTCAATGTCACATTATAGACCTTTTAGACAAGGTAGATACACAATTGTTGATAAGGCTATATTTAGTAGTTCAAATTCTACATGTGGTCCAGGTTATGAGCCAAAAGGTTTAGATAATACTAAATTTGATGTAATTTATTTAGGTAATATTTTTAATGAAATTAGTGAAAGATCTAGAAATTATTCTAATTACTTTAAAAAAGATTGTGTTCAAAAGGTTACATTTTATATGAAAGGTGTATTATTTCAAAAAGTTATAAATATTTTTAGTTCTAAAGCAGAATTTGTTAATACTATTATAGATGAATCTGATAAATATCATAAACAATATATATTATTATTTAGATAATTCTAATGTTTCTACAGGTACAGATATATATGTAAAAAATTACAATTGGAGAGGCATTCGTAAAATGAATTATTCAATGTTTATGAAAAAAGATTTAAAGTTTGTATTTTATTTGAAAGCTCAACAACAACTTGGTTCTATTAATACAGAATTGGTGTCGACGACTTTTAATATCAGTAATATTTGTTCAAAGCAAAGGTTACCCTTTTACATGGGTCGAATGAGATTGTACATATGTTTTTATAATAATTCATTTAGTGGAAGTAATGCCAATCAATATATAGGCTAATTAATATTCCCGATGGTATGCCATGAGAATTTAAAAAAATTAAAGTCGTAAGAAAAAATTGAAATAAATTGAATTATATTCCTATATGTTCTTTAATTTCCTTGTTTCTTGTTCCTTAAATGCTGTTTATATTCCAGCCAAGGATCTTGACATGTTTCGGCGCTACATCGGCGCCATCATTAGGACAGTTAACTACTCATAATACGAGTCCTTCCAGCTGTTGATGGAACAAAACTCCTGTTCTGCTGCTCCATTGCTATACTGACTTGAAAACGGTGGGGAGCCAGGTGACAATCCCTAAAGAGAGATGGTGATGGGTCAGGTTGATAAGCTGTATAAACATTCCAGAACCACTGGCGACATATTTATGTTTTCAAGGACAGACAGCTAGTGACTTGGAGTGAAAAGGGATGAGTTGTCTGATCTACTCAGACCGGGCCATTCTGTTTCCGCTATTACGGAGTTGTACCAGATATATTTTCAAAATCCGGGGGCAAAATATGAAGAACCTCAGCTCGTACCAGTTTTCATGAGTTTCAGATTGAATATTAATGTGAATGAAGTACCATTATAAAGTTAAAAAAAAGTCAGCATTAATTGATTTACTTCCCCCATTTATTACACAAGTTTAAGTATACAAATTAATTAATTTAATATTGAATTTATTTGGAAATTTTTTCACGCTATTAATTGAAGGTTCATTGAAATCATATTTATTTAAATTAATAAACCTCCTCAAATACTTCTAACATTCCAAATATGAAATCTTGGCATTATTGGTTTTCAGAAAAATTGTTGGATTTGATGCCAACATTTCAAAATTTGAGTAAATATTGTGATTAAAATACACATTTAATCTATATTTAATACCTCGATCCAATTTTGGTTTAGAAGACCTACTAATAAATATATATAGATAAATATATTTATTTATTATATGATTAATTTTAGGCCATGCACCTTTAACTGAAATACTGGTGAGTAACTCGAGCAATTTACCTGTGAAGGTGGAGCCACACAGGCTCCTCAATGTTTGAAAGAGTGTGGTCACTTTCTATGACCTTGACTGCGTAAACATTGAGGAGGTCTGTGATGAGCTTGAACCCCAACATGTCACTGAAGTCTATAGAAGAGTTACAAAAATGAATGGTCTAGAGAAAAATACGCATACATATATCTTCACTTTTGCGACTCCAACCCTTCCAAAGGAGGTTCGAGCAGGCTTCCATGGGCTTAGAGTCCGGATCTGTTTTCAGTGCCAGGAATTTAGGTATACGAAGCTGGGATGCAATGGAAAGCCAACCTGGGAATATTGCGGACAGGAGGCTCACGATACATCGTGTGAATATCCTAAGCTCTGCGTCAACTGCAAGGGCATGCATTCTGCTTGGTCTCGGGTCTGTCCAAATTGGAAGGTGGAGAAAAAAGTCCTGGAGTTTCAATGTAAAAGAACATCCCTTATCCCCAGGCATGCAAGGAATATGTATCCAGTCAAGCTGCGGCTATTTATACATCGTATAGCAAAATTGTTAGCAAGAAAATAAATTATCCAAACTGCCATTGCGCAGATAATCTTTCTAAGACGCCTACACGGTTCATGCCACTCGTCTCTATTCGAGACACTCAAAGACAACCAGCACCTACTATGGGGATGCCAAAATTTGTACAGGTGGCGGCACCCTCACTTAAGTCGCCTACACCACTTATACTCCCCCAAGACCTACTAGGTGAACGCCCCTGAGCCCTCTCCGGGGCTTTAAATTACGTGCGGCCGTTATCGAGCCACTCCGCCCCACCTGTGGGACTCCGTAGGTTGGGATGAGTGGTGGTACATGCGAGGCCGCAAAGACGAGTGCCACTAGTGCCTTGAGAAAATACCAGTGAGGGACCGCCGAGAAATATAATGTAAAGAAAGCGTCGAAGGCCTTAACAAAGCCTTGGCGCAAGGATCCACCAAACCAGTCCCTCCAGGATAAATCAGACCCTCTCCTGAAGCGGGAGGTCCAGGAAAGACTGGTAAAGGCTAGAGGACCTTAAAAGGTCCTCGTTAATTTTTTATTTTTAAGGGATAGTGTTATGGATTGCGAGTATAATTTAAATTTATATTAATAAATAATGTCGCTACTACAATTGAACTATAGAGGAAATCAAACTACTAATTTCTTCCCTGCATTCTCCCATCTTGTGTTTGCAGGATACCCAATTCTGCCCTACTGACAACCCAATGATTCGTGATTGCAATGTACGAGTATATCATACCTACAAACCATTCATTGATCGGGCTAGTGGAAGTGTGGCTATACTCGCACTCGAATATATATTATAATTATATTAATATTGTGTCTAATCTCCAAGTGATCTCTGTCCGAATCTCCCTTGCTATGGAAGTGACAGTATGCTGCATCTACCTCCCACCAGGTGAACGTGTTTCCAAGAGGAGTCTAGAGACCCTCTTTATACAACTTCCCACCCCCTATATCATCTTAGGGGACTTTAACTCTCATAACCTGGTGTGGGAGGTCTAACTATACAGAATCCCATGGGAGTATGGTAGAGGATATTCTTGTCTTGAGAAACCTGGTGCTTATGAACACCAGGATCTGGACACACTTCTCCATTTTTAATGGTGTATCCTCTGCCATCGATCTAACTTTATGTAGCCCCTGGATCACTGCTCACTTCCTTTGGGAAGTTCACTCGGATCTATGTGGCCACGATCACTTTCCCATTATACTTTCACCCCGTCAAGATCCTCTTAGTATAGCATGGTTATCCCAATGATTGCTTAAACATGCTGAATGGGATATATTCCGTGAGCTCGCAGTATTTGATGAACCCTATTCTTCTGACGTCAATTTTAAGGCTGGGAATTTTACTTCGATGGTCATTGCAGAAGTGAGGGCTTCTATACCTAGATCCTTGTTAAATCCACGCCACCGTTCTGTTCCCTGGTGGAACGAGGATAATCGGTTAGCTATTTCTGACTGTCGAAGATTCCTAAGTCTCTCTCATCGTTGTCCTAATTCGGAGAGTCTAGATTTATTCCGGATGCTACGTGCTCGAGCTCGCCGTGTCATTCGAGAAAGCAGAAGAAAATCTTTGAGACAGTTTATTTCTTCTCTTAAATGTCCACTCCCACAACTAAGGTTTGGGACAGTATTCGTAAATTACGTAGAAGCAAAGATTCCTTTAATAATATACCTTCCCTCATGTCTAACGGTTCGCTTGTCTCCTCCCCTGTGTAGATCGTCAATGTATTGGACTAGATGTTTTTCGCAATCTATAACAGTGCGAACTACTCTAATGAGTTCACGGTGCATAATCAGAGTATAGAGTGCCTTACAATTGATTTAGGTCAAAGTCTTGGGGAGGACTGTAACTCCCCCATTACCATAGATGAACTGTAGTACGATTTGTGTCAGGCTGGGAGCACCGCTTACAGACCAGATCACATCTGCTATGAAATGTTGCGACAGCTGCCCCATGGTGGACAGGCATTTCTTTTGGACCTCTACAATAGTGTTTGGGAATCTCATCAGTTCCCATCACGATGAAGGCAATCAACCGTATTACCGATTTTTAAAAGTGGCAAGGATAAATTGGATCCAACTAGTTATAGACCAATAGCCTTAACTAATTGTGTATGCCAAATATTGTAAAAAATTATCAATAAACGATTTATATGGTATTTAGAATCCAGCAATCTGCTTTCTAATATTCAATGTGGTTTTCGCCGTAATCGATCCACGGTGGATCACCTTGTATGTCTCTAGACGGATGTTCATGACACCTTTATCCATAAACATTATCTTCTGGCTGTTTCTTTGATCTAGAGAAAGCGGACGACACAACCTGGTAGTACGGCATTTTGAAAACACTTTTTAATTGGGTCTTTTGAGGTAACGTCCCTGTTTTTATGTCTAATTCTATGTAGGACAGACACTTCCGGGTAAGGTTGAATAACACATTATCCGATGATTCTTTTCAATAAATTGGAGTGTTTCAGGGTAATATTTTGAGCTGTATGTTGTTCGCTATTGCAATAAATAGCATTGTGGACCACGTGCGCTTACCTGTGCGTTCATGCCTATCTGTGGATGACTACTCAATGTATTGGTTTGTCAAGTCTCCACAGGGTTGAACGGCAGATTCAACTATCTGTCAACAGTCTATGGTCGTCGGCATCGCGTAATAGCTTTCGCTTCTCTGCAGCCAAGACGACGGTCGTCTACTTCCAAAGATTGCGCGGAATACAGCCAGCCACCATTATTTTAATAAACCACGTTGTTTTACCAGTCTTAAACATCGTAAGGTTCCTGGGAGTTTTATTTAATTTTAAAATATCTTGGATCCCTCACATCAAAGATCTAAAGGCGAGATGTTTCAAAGCATTTAATTTGCTTAAAGTAGTTAGTGGTCGTTCTAGGGGTGCTGATAGGGAAACCTTGATGTGCCTCTAGAGGGCCTTGGTGAGATCAAAACTTGATTACGGCAGTTTTGTTTATGGCTCAGCTAGACCCTTGGCATTAAAGATTTTAGATAGTGTTCACCATGCTGGCATTCGTCTGGCTACTGGTGCTTTTCATACCAGTCCAATCGTCAGCATCAATACCGGCTCCGGTGAGCCCCCTCTTTCTTACTGGCGGTCCTATCTTCTGGCATCTTGCGTGTCGAAACTGCATTATATTCCAAAGCTTGTTGCTTACCGTCCTGTGTTCTATCCCCCCAATCGTGTTTTGTATGTAAACCAAATGGCGTAGTAAAAGGTCGGTTGGGATCAGGATGCTATTGATTTTGACACTACTAGCATATAAGGGATGTATAGTTACTGCAAGCCACTACTAGCATTATGAGGGATGTATAGTTACTGCAAGCCACTACTAGCATATGAGGGATGTATAGTTACTGCAAGCCACTACTAGAATATGAAGGATGTATAGTTACTGCAAGCCACTACTAGCATATGAGAGATGTATAGTTACTGCAAGCCACTACTAGCATATGAGAAATGTCTAGTTACAGCAAGCCACTACTAGCATATGAGGGATGTATAGTTACTATAAGACACTACTAGAATATGAAGGATGTATAGTTACTGCAAGCCACTACTAGCATATGAGGGATGTATAGTTACTGCAAGCCACTACTAGCATATGAGGGATGTATAGTTACTGCAAGCCACTACTAG
>CABFOW010004852.1:27145-38139 GCA_902141385.1 Timema californicum | reverse complement strand
CCATGACCTGTAATATGCACAGTTCATGGTCGAAGATTACTTTACCCTAATTTATATTAAACAAGCTAAAATTCCTCCAGGATTCGAACCTCAACCTAACATACGCAATGTCCATGGTCGGCGAATAATTCCTGTCAATAACTATAGCTTACATTTATAAGACGGTCCTAGGGGCCTACTATCTGCCCAAGTTATCCTTATTCCTAATCGGCATCAAAGAGTAATGTTTATGATGAGACACAAGCTTATATTCGATTCTGCCCAGCGGAGAAAACTAGGAAAGGAAGAGTTACATCATAATGCCGTCATCGACGTCCAATCACGAGGCACTACACATTCACAGTACAGTCGACACTCGCATAGCAATGGGCGGCGGGGGGGTAGCAACGGACGTCTGGGCCACTGATATGGTTATTTAGAACTGCACTCTCGCGCATGCACGCGTGGGACGAGTGTCTTAGTTCAGAGAAGGGGTGAGGACACGGCTGACCTTCACTTCACATTTTTCCTGCAGTGTGTACACCAAAGTCTTTCTGTGGCGTAAAAGTTGATCTTGAACGAGACTTCGACTTTTCTGTTAAAAGGGTAAGTCGAAAACAGCTGTTGGTGACGGGTCAGTCTGTAGCTACGGTACACTAGCATATGAGGGATGTATAGTTACTGCAAGACACTACTAGAATATTAAGGATGTATAGTTACTGCAAGCCACTACTAGCATATGAGGGATGTATAGTTACTGCAAGCCACTACTAGCATATGAGAAATGTCTAGTTACTGCAAGCCACTACTAGCATATGAGGAATGTATAGTTACTATAAGCCTATCCAACAAGTATATCCTACCAAAGGCTATCGCCACATCGCCAAGTCAAGTTTCTCTCTCGAAGATACGCCTTCCGAAATGCCACTTTTATTCTGTCAAATTTCCTAAAGCAGCCACCCCACATTTTATATATGAGAGAACATTTAACTAGCTCCTCTCCACTCGCCTTCAGGTTTTTCAGTGCATCCACACGGATGGTTCAAAGTGTTGTGCCTTTGTGGGATGCGCCTTTGTAGTGGGAGGAAATAATTCTAAATTTGGCTTACCTGGTGAATACAGGGTTTTTACGGCAGAACTATACGACATTTTTAAATAATTGTTTTTTGTTTATCTAAATTGTCACCATTCTGTTCTCATCTGCACGGATTTCATGCATGTTCTGTTGGCATTGTCCACTTCGTATTCCTATCCACTCGAGCAGGTGATACACTAACAAACTTTAAAGATTGATGTATTAAACACCCGGCTCACCTTATGCTGGATTCCTGGTCATGCTGGTCTTTAAGGAAATGAACTGGTGGACAATGCAGCCAAAGAGGTGGTCCATATCTCTACTGAGGTGAGTTTGGGTGTCATGTTTTTAGACCTGAAGGGCTATGTTCGGCGTGGGGTCTTACGCACCGGTCATGAGCAGTGGGTTTCGACCCCTGCTCAGGACAAGCTGCAGTCCATCAGGTACCTGTGTGTCGCGATGGCCCTCTTATATACGAAAGTCTAAAAGAGAAGTTATCGTGACGTCGGGCATACATTTCTGACCCATAGGTTTTTATTAAAAGGGGATCCACCTACAGTGTGTGATCTTTGCAGCTCTCCACTTGGTGTGTGCCACATTCTGGTGGAGTGTCACAAGTATGCCCTACTCTCCCGGCTCTTAATTTTAATAGTGACCTTAGTTTTTTACTAATTGACAGTGCGGATAGTCTCATATGTTTACTCCGTTTTATCCTTCAGGCGAATCTTTAAAATTCTGAAAATTGAAAAATGATACCTAGACATGGGAATCGAACCCAGGACCTTTAGCTTAGTACGCCAATGCTCTTCCACTGAGCTATCTAGGGGTCATCCCATGCCTAGAGTTATTCTTCACTCATATTTTAAGGCAGAATATTTTAAATGTCGTTTGAGTCCCTTTTATAAGGTGGATCATTGGGATTTTATCTCATATTGACATAATTTTTAACTTTTTAAATATATCTTAATATGTTCGTTTTGTCTTTTTAGCATATTGTATTTTAATATGTTTATTTTGTCCTTTTAACATATTTTTATTTTAACGAGTTTCGTCCTTTTAACGTGTTATATTTTAACAATTTTTGTTATTTTAACGTGTTATATATAAATATATTTGTCATGTACTTTTAATTTAGTGTATACACCTGTGGGTTTTTTTAGCAAGTGTATCACTCAATTTGTACTACTAGCCCATTTAAGTACTCCTATGAGGTTCCCCAAATGGGTACTTTATCATGTTGATATCTATTCTTTCTTTTATATTGATATAGATATCAGATATTGTTCTTTTATATTGTGTATTCACTTGAATACGCAGGTGAATTATTGTGTTTCTCCCCTTTGGGGATTTTACTACGTGTTTTTATTGTTCAAGGCCCTAGTGACCTCACTGTGGCGATGGGCCTATAAACTATAATAATAATAATAATAATAATACCATGCTATCAAATGCTACTACCATGCTCTCAAGTGCTACTACTGCTTCATAACCAAAGATTAGTTATTTGTATAGTATCAATTAAAAACATCAATGTTGAGAATCAGTTTAGGAAATAAATACAAAGTGCATTACATTATGTTATGCTTCTACAGTTTATTACTAGATGATGTTGAGTAGCTGTGATAAAAAGGTTTAAATGTTGAAACCTGTCATAATATGTAGTAAGATAGTTTGAATCTGTTTTTATATATAGAAGTTTTCCTCATCCTTCAAAATGTTTTGAAAACGCAAACGTTATTATGAAAGTTAAAGTCAAAGTAGCGGATACATTTCAAAGCTTAGTTCACCCCTGAAATAATAGTTATATCTGCGTTCCGCATACACTTCTAAGTTCTTTAAACTATCCCCTAAATATTAAAGGCCGCACACAGTTTACGTACATGAACTGGTAAATATATTTTAAAACCAATGTCGCGTATCTACCTGGAGAGAGCACAGACAAAATGCACGCGCATGCCAGTATAAATGGATGAAACGTTTGTTTCTATAGATTTCATAATCATGTTGCGCCCCCGTTTTAATTATTCTACTCTTTCACCCCCGTACACACGAGGCTAGACATTAATGAAGGCTCGTTTACACACTATTTGAATTGCAAATAACATTTTTGTTTGCGTAGAATTATTATTCAAGGGGGTCCAATGAAATTCATTTAAAAAGGTTCATCTCTCTTATTTCATTAAATAAATATATGTTTTTATCGAGTTCATGTCGCACCCAAATAGATTTCAGACTTCATTTAACAAAAACTGATTAAAATATAGCTCTAGATAAAGTTTATAATATATTATTTTGTATTATTAATTTAGTTGCTGGCAATATTAAATGGTTCTTGAAAATAATCGCTGTTTATTTGTTATATCTAAAAACCAATAATATTTTAGTACCGCGATTTACTAGCCATTTTTAAGACACCTTAACTCAGTTGGTAGCACCTCTGTTTGTTAAACTAAGGGTCACAGGTTCGATTCCTGGCACGGCTGAAAAACACATTGGTGAAATGTGTGTTTACCCTGTATGTGTGTTGATGGATAACGGTCGGGGACAAGATGTTGTGTCTGTTATAGTATCAGGTTGGACTATAAGGTAATACAGCCCTAGCGAGCCGGCAGTGGGAATATATGGCTTGAATAAAATAAAACGACCTAGGCTGAAAAAAGGAATGGATTTAAGTAAGATTTTCTAGCCAATTGGGTTGTACTCTTATGTATAAATTACACTACTAGTTTTAGTGGTAAGTAAGGTATTATTTATAGGAATTGTACCAGCATTTACATGGAGGGAGATTGACAAACTATTATGGAAAAAAAAAACCTTAACACACCCGACCGAGCTTCAAACTTTGGTCTCCCCGTCATCCGCAGTCTAGTCTACTGCAAGAGTATCGCCTTAAACCATGCGGCCACCAAAGCAGGTTTTTATAGCATATTTGGACATTCAAAATAACAAATGTATTTGTTGAACTAAGTTCATTAAGAACTTAGGCCTATGTAACGGTCGATTAATCGGAAAATTAGATATAATATAATATTGAAAATTTAGAATGGATATAAAGAAGAAAAATTATCGAATCGCAATTTTATACATTCTTTATTTGATTACCACTAAATTTGTATTGGTTTAACGTTTGTTTTCTCATTTTAAAATAACTATTTTTTTATATTTTGTTATATTTTCCTAAATGACATAAAACGGTTTCTAACCTCTTATCTATATCGCTAAATAATAATTCAAAAGACTACACCAGGAAGCAGTGTCTGGTTCAAAGTGCGCTTCTTTCCTCAGCTAGGTGTTATCCGTGGGATGAGATGGAGTCTTAAGCAGTGGCGTGTCATCAAGTGTATCCAGGGTAAGCATAGCTTTTTAATAATGTAACCTATATTTCTGCTAAAAGGTGGCCGACTTGCCTTGACTAATTACACTATAGTACTATATTTCTTTTAATCTATACTACAACCCGCTTTGGTGGCCGTATAGTCTATGGCGCTACTCTCACAGAAAACTAGACTAAGGATGACTGGGATATTATGATTATTATTATTAGCACCGCGTCTTACTACCCGTTCGGGTTATACGCACTTACGCTAATGTGTAATGGTAAGGTGATTGTGAGNTTATACGCACTTACGCTAATGTGTAATGGTAGGGTGATTGTGAGATGAAATGGAGGACCTACAGTTTAACGTGGGATCCGAACCACGGTGGAGGCCTGGCATTCCACACATTCACAAGATGTCTTGTCAGAGGTGAAGGAAGGGTTTGGTAATCAGATAAATCTGTGCCGGGACCGAGGATTGAGCCCCGGACCCCCAGCACAGAAGTCTGACACCTTACCCCTAGACCGTCAGGTCACCGACTGGGATATCGAGCTTCTATTCTTGGTCTGTTGTATTGACGATGGTTTTTCCCAAATGGTTTTCCACCCTCCCTCCACGCAGATGTGGGTAGATTTTCTTTAAATCTAACCTTATAATACCTAAATTATTAGCGCATAGCCCAAATGGGTAGTAAGACGTAGTGCTAAAAAAAAGCTTTTCTCTGGAGTAAAGTGGAATCGAGAAAATTAATAATGTTACCTGGTGACCTGGTGGTCTAGGGGTAAGGTGTCAGACTTCAGTGCTGGGGTCCGGGGTTCAATCCTCGGTCCCGGCACAGATTTATCTGATTGCTAAACCGTTCCTTCACCTCTGACAAGACATCTTGTGAATGTGGGGAATGCCAGGTCTCCACCGTGGTTCGGATTCCACGTTAAGCTGTAGGTCCTTCATTTCATCTCACAATCACCCTACCATTGCACATTAGTGTAAGTCCGTATTACCCAAACGGGTAGTAAGACACAGTGCTAATAACAATAATAGTAATTTATTTACTCATTGCGTTTCATTTTTACTTAATGTCCACATAAACTAATCTAGGGATACATCATCACCAATGGTAGCAGTGTGTAGGGCGTCAGTACCACCAAATACTGGATCGCAGATAATGGGGAGGTCCAGATTTTAATCCCATTTGTTTGCCTAAAAATGGTTTTCCTACAGTTGATTTTATACGGTGATGCTATCAACATAGCTACGCAATAATTCAGGTTACCTACTTAAATATAATTACTTCATCACTAACCATTAATTTATATATTAATAATTTTTAAATGTAATGATTTTGAAATTAAAATATTAAGGTTTGAGAATGGCGAGTTTTAATTAAATCAGCAGAGTTGGTAAGTAAGGGAAACAGGACAACATTAATGTACGCAGTCACCTTGTAGCCAGTTGGATATGAACCCAGATTTATTGAGACACCATCAGAATTGCAAAACACAACACAAACGCTGCTGGTAATTGATAGTGTTTCGATTTGCTTTGAAATCCTTTTGGGTTATCATTTTTTAACTATGCTAATAATTTAGGAATGAGAAATGTATGGTTTAAAGGAAATTCACCCACATTTGCGTGAAAACTAAATTGAAAAACATTTAGTAAAACTATTTTTGTACACCCAGATGGGAGATTGTTTAATATTGGAACTTACACAACACCAAAATAGTAGGTCGTTAATATTTCACAACACCAACCTCAATAAATGCCAGTTTTTATGGTCATGCTATAATTAAACTCGTAACCCTTATTTCACTAAATTCAAGCTAGGCTGAATTTAATAGATTTTGACCATTTTGGCTATTTTATAAAAATTTATAAATATATACTGTGTTCATATGTTTGTATAAGTAGAAGTAGATTTACCTAAACCTTATAAAAACCTTTTTTAATTTTAAACTTTAAAAGTATTTGACGACAAGAAACCTTATTAATCAATCACAATATATCCATGAGAATAGTGTAACCATTAGAGTTTAAAAGTAAAGTATTGAGACTAAGGTGGATTTTAAAGAGTGGAAACTTCGCTAAAAACGTGTTTCGGGTGGTACAAATGCTACGAAGAACAATTCATACAAATATTTACATTGTGTTATGTTTCACTGTGGATAAATACATGTGTTTAAAAATAAACCAAACATTCTCTATCTGACTTGCTTAACTGTTTGGTTTTTAATAAGCACATGTTTCCGTATAATGATTTCATTCGAAATCAAACATATTGTTTATGCATCCATTGGCATGAATGTTGTCGAACTGTTCAACGAATCAGAAAGAACTTGCAAACAAATATTGTATAGGGATTAATAGTTTATGTGAAATCAATCCATTTTCTCAATAAGCATATACGATAAATATATGGTGACCGAAACAACGCTCGATATTGACCTACATAAGAATTACAGCATCTCATATTAATCTCAGTTACAGATTTATCTTAATTTTACCGACTAGTTCCAAAATGTATCACAGCTTGTCATTTCAACGTTTTCTTAAATTATTTAATAAAATTCAAATATTATATAATATTAAATTGGTTTCACTAAATTTGGTTTTGATAAAATAGATTACTATTAGTTTGTATTAACTTAAATTCGTTTACATTTAAATTAGTTGAAAAATGACACTTGTGCAGGGAATCAAACCCAGGACCCTTGACTTAGTGTGCCAATGCTCTACCATTGAGCTATCCAAGATTCACCCCGTGTCCAGAGTTATTCTTCACTCCTAGTTTAATGCAGAGTCTGTGATGGACGTGTGTAAATCGTGAGCTACGTTTGAGCGGTCAATTGATACCCCGAGTGGTCATATAACGCAGCCATCACTCACTCTAGAGGGATTTGTGCTACTAAGTCTTCTCCAAACAAATACTCCCGTGGTTTTAAATATTGGTTGTCTGTGTTTTAATATTATTATTATTATTATTACTATTATTATTATTATTATTATTATTATTATTATTATTATTATTACTATTATTATTTATTATTAGCACCGCGTCTTACTACCCGTTCGGGTTATACGCACTTACGCTAATGTGTAATGGTAGGGAGATTGTGAGATGAAATGGAGGACCTACAGTTTAAAGTAGGATCCGAACCACGGCGGAGGCCTGGCATTCCCCACATTCACAAGATGTCTTGTCAGAGGTGAAGGAGGGGTTTGGTGATCAGATAAATCTTTGCCGGGACCGAGGATTGAACCCCGGCCGCCAGCACAGAAGTCTGACACCTTACCCCTGGACCGCTAGGTCACCTGTTTTAATAGTCATTAAAATAGTTTACATTTAGAAAATGCGTGTTATTCTATTATGTTAGTAAGAGGTTTAATGACCATTTAATTTAAATGGGGGAGGGGGGGAGAATGATAGTTGAATGGATGGTAAAACCCCAAGTAACATAATTTGGGGGACGCCATTCCCAATATTGCTAGGCTTAGTGTGTTTGAGCATTCGTCTAAAGACTCAAATATGATAAATTTGTAGCCATGGTTATGATAATTTAGATTTTGATTCAATAGCAGTCCTTTGAAAAATATCATCTATAATACTAAATACAGCATGTTCGGAAACTCATGGCCCAAACTGCAAATATTATATACCCTGTTTGAACCAAAAGTAACGCAAATTCCCTTTCTACTTACATCAGGAAAACTGTGCTAATACCATTACATTGTGTTCAAAGTTTCGGCGTACAGCGCCGGGAGAGCAAAGCTGTTCAAGCATACGTGTACAAAAGGTTGCGTGGGAGTTAGAAGCATGGTTGGAGTGTATAAATGTGTTTAGAACGGAAAATTATCAATCGTAATTCACAGCAGTAAAACTACGCCAAGCATAATAATTCTTGTACGTGTGCTCTATTCTCACTAAATGCATTCTTGTCGATGGGCAGTAATCCATTTAGCTCAACGGCACAGATGTATTTAGCAGCCCACAGTAAACTTATAATTTATGAAAGATAGGACGAAAACATAAAATAATTATTTCTGTGCAGTTACCACAAAATATACACTGTACAGGTCACAAATCGCAAAAAATAAAATTGTATTTTATTCGTCTATTATCACAATTTATTCTTGTTAATGTCATCCTAGTGGAATAATTGCTATAACAATTATATATATATAATTTTATTTTGTGTAAAATCACTATATATTTATATATATATATATATATATAGTAATTTTACGCCAAAAAATTCAACTTTTAATACTCTGCCAATAATTTCAAGGATATGTTTTATATTTTATTATTACTTTAGTTTCAGCCAGTTCGTAAAATAAAATATAATTTATCTACAAGTTAGTATAATTCGTTTGATAAAGTTTGGATTCAATGTTTGAGCTACAATCTTTAGTAAAATCTCATTTTTACTTTAAATTTGATCAACTCAATTTAATTGTTTACATTTTATCAATCGTATTTAAAAAAAACATTTCACCTCAAATTTGATAAACTTGTCATACAAATTGTTCGGTGATATAATCATGCGTTGAATAAGCTTAACTATAGCCTAAAGGAGTTTAGTAAAATTCGGGTTTCCATACACAAAATAAAAGTAAATAAATAATACATTTTCGTACATCCCAAGTATAGTATTTGATATCAATAAAAATGCATTCATAGCAATCTTAATTAAAAATACAGGATGTCCCAAAAGCTAGTGTGCGGTAATTTATCACGTAATTCATTGCATTTATTCCAACAAAACAAGTTTAAATATCCACCACTGGCCAGGGGATATGTTTTGACACGAATGTTCAAATCATATGAAGAGGCGTGTCCAAACAGGTATTTAGGCCCGTGGGGGGACATTTTAAACATGTGTTGTAAGAAGAAGTGCTACGCAGTGCGTGATAACTTACTGCACAGTAACATTGGAACAGGTATATCGATATATATATAATGTTCTTCTCCAGAACCTCTTACTACTCGTCCAAGTTATATAATTATTAATATCAATAATTGGGTAGAGATGAGGTATCATTTGGACATAACATGGATCTACCAAAATAACATGTAAAGATAGGATAAATCACAATCAGTGAACCCATATAGGATTCAAAACCCGACCCCCTCATCCCAGAGACCAGACTAGATGATCGTGACCACGTTTGATGAGAGTAAAACCGGCTTTGAAAATACAAATTTATATATTTATTTACCATCAATATGAACGTACCTTTGACTATTGAGTATGTGACAAGGTAAAAACTTATCGCTAATAATTAATATAAATCTAATTATTCTGTAATAATATATTAGTTTAATATCATGTCCCAAACTATTCGCGGTGCTCATCCTATTGGAAGGTAGCCTCGTGACCTCGCCATTTATTTATTTGATTTGTAACATTTCCTTCCTGTCAGACAAATTGTAATGTTCACAAATCAAAATGTTGTTTGTTTATCCGTTTGTCTGGCACAAACACAGAGCTCTCCCCCACTGTGTGACCACAGCCATAGACATCACCCCCACACCAGACAAACTGTTGTGTGCACAATGCGAGTCACACCATTTTATGTTATTACTTTTAATAATAGATTTAAACAAATTTTTCAATTGATCACATCTAAAATATACATTTTCTTAAAACAACTTTTGTTATATAAAATATAATAATAATATTTAGCACCGCGTCTTACTACCCGTTCGGGTTATACGCTTTAAGTACTAACTACGCTAATGGAATAGGAATTGGGAAGGGTTAATTAGAGGAAGTGAACCCACATTTGTGTGGAGGGAGATTGGAAAACCATTTAAGAAAAACCACGCCCAGTTCACCCGACCAGCGCATTAGCCAACTACGCAATAAAATATAATACTATACAGAATTTTGATTTTTTTTCAGCACCGCGTATTATTAATAGTACGGGATATCTACGCTTCTTTACTAACTACGCTAATGTGCTAGGGATCAGGAAGGTTTTATACAGAGGAAATGGAATACAGAATAAATGTACCATTATTTGCGTAAAAGAAGCGTGGAAAACCAATTAGTAAATCCACTTTCAGTACGCCCAACAAAAATTAGAAACCTAACCATAAAAATGACATCTTAGCACAAGTATCAAACACAGTAACCTTGAGCTAGTACCCCAATTATCACACATAGCTTAGGGTAAACTCCAAATGGTCGTGGAGAAATCATCGGCTAGTGTTTTCAACGCACTTTATGAGCCTGATGTCCAGAACCTCACTGGCACATGTGCTAAATTTTGAAATCAATACACCTAGAACATCTTAACCTTACATGTGTAGGAGTAACCGGGGCTTGTAGTAACGGGTTCACGTAGCAAAGGGGTATTTTTCTAGAATAGTCAAACACAGCATATTACTTCACTACGATGGAATATTGCGACACATTAGTCGGTCTAACGAAACATGTAAGTGCACATGTGAGTCTTTTATTCGCAGTTTACAGTTGATATTCTGTTTTTATGTTCTACGTTAATCTATTATTTGGTTTGTGTAAGTTATCATTTTTACTTTCTCGCTATCTTACAGGTAGAGAAAGTATTGTGATTGTAAAAAAAAATCGGACTCGAGATATTGATGAATTTCAACG
>CABFOW010004852.1:1887-27059 GCA_902141385.1 Timema californicum | reverse complement strand
AAAAAAAATCGGACTCGAGATATTGATTAATTTCAACGGTTCATGACACCCCCCCCCCCCTATCCCGAAAAAGTTATTTTTGAATCTCCGTCTGTCTGTACCTCGGAGTAGAGACTTAACTATTTTACCAATCAGGTTAAAACTTGGTAGCTAGGGTTTTAATAGGGTTGTCCCGAGGGATTTTTGGAATTGGATATATAACCCTAAATTTAAGGGTAGTTTACTGAAGGGCAAAAAGAGAACAATTGATTTTCTCAAAATCGGCTCCAACAGTTTTGAGTTAATATCTCCATTTCTAAGCAGTGGAGTGAGAAAGTCCGTGCGGATTTCCGTACCATATATTTTTATATATATTCGAGACCATTATTATCAGAGAACACATATTTGGGCATTTGTTTGGCACTAGAGTTTATCTGTATAAAATAAATAATGACGCTATTTTATAGTTCAGATAACAATATACTGTTGTGGGGATAGTTGCAACAAGTTTTGAAACAAGTGTTGAAACAAGTGTTGAAACAAGTGTTGAAACAAGTGTTGAAACCTACCTTACAGACGTGAGAATATGTGAAGATGATTTGTCTATATTAGACGAAAATAAAATAAATGCGAGTAATAATATCTTGTTAATACATGGAATTAGAAATATCTAACTGTTTGCACATACGAGTACTAAAAAGAATCCAAGTATAAATGAATAAAGCAACAAATTAGTTTAACATTCATAATAATTTATTTTGTTTTACTGTTTATCAAAGCCATCTAACATAATATATTTTAGCCACTACATAGTATGAGCTCTATTTTTTTTTATCTCAATACATACCTTCGGCACTATTTCATTGAAAGCCACTCTCTTCTTGTGCTTTAAGTAAGCAACAGCTCAAAACTGGATTGATAGAAATTGTAGCTAAAGATTAGCATACAAATTTTAATTTGTTTTAATCTCACATACACAAGAAAAGAACGTAATAGAAGAAGTAAATATAGGGCTATAAGAATAAAAACAGCAATTTAAAAATCTTTCAACTAATCGCAAAGTAATCGAAATTTAATAAAGAATTAAATACAATCTGTGAAGAGGAACATAGCTATTGAAGATGGCTCAACATATAAGGGTCGAACATAGCGTTGGTCTATTATAAGGAACATGGTAAGGGACTTAGTGTGTCTTTCAGAGCTTACAAAATGTTTATCCATACGAAAAAAGGTAATTTTCTAATGCAGCAACTGTCTTTTATGAACTAGACTAATTTGACGACTTAAAATAAGTGTTGCAACATGCCCCGTTCTCCATTAGGGAAAGCTTCAAGATGGACGTCTCGGCGTCTCCTTTAATTTTAACATCCTTTGCGAACTTGACACCCTAGACCATTTGATCACATAGGTTGAAACTCAAGAACCAAAACAAAATAAAAAAACAATTAAATATTGCTAGATATAATGTGATACTAATAAAACAAAAATTATAATTTTAATTTACGTTTTAATACATTAAATTAAAAATAAATATATGATATTATTGATTTGTGAACTATCATAATAATATCAATTAATTATTGTAATTTAAGCCTATGCAACAAAACATGTCATCTGATTCATAACAGCCGTAAGAAACCTAAAGGATCTATTGTGGTACTACGCCATGTACAGTACTACACATGGTTTTTTTAAAGGGAGTCTAATTACTAGTAAGGGAAACTTTCAAATGTTATTAATTAACATCAAAGATACTTTTATATGTTTTTGTAATAATAACTGACACTTATTTTGTAGGTTTTATTATTGTAATGTTAAGATTTTTAAAAATTACGTTTTTTATAATATGGTCAGACCCATAATTTGTTAAAAATAAGTTTTCTCTTGTATTGTAGTAAAAAAAGAAATGATAAATAGTTTTAAAATTTACATACAGTAAGATATAAAATTGTCACAATTAATACCTCGGTATTCAGTGGTTGGAAAACTATCGTAGAGATTTAAATACACCCAATTTCAATTGCTTGTGAAAATAAAAATGTGTTTTCAAACGTATGTTAGAGTTAAAGGTAAAACATACCATGTTATCCATTCATTGCCCCATAGTTCCCCTCTCCCCTATCACTGGCATTGAACCCCGACACAGCAACAAACCAGAACAAATTGTGACTTGGGCCCTAACTGATCCGACAAGGAGAGAAGTTTGATGCGTGATTTGTGAGGGCTACCAACAAAAACCACCCCGCGATGTATGCTCTTTGTTCCAGGCTATATTCAGCGTAATACCAACTTACAATTAAATGCGCATCAATTGTCGTTTGTATCGATTTTCCGGTGGCGGCCAAAATCACTCCCGGCCAAATAGGTGGAGTGGAGCTATCTATCTATTTAGTCGGTTCCTATTGTGTTGGATTTTCCTGGACACGCATCGATGGTCGTTTGGTCTAGTGTGTCACTCTCGTGTTAGACTGGTTTGGTGGTGAGGGGGAAATTGGGGTACGAATCCAGATCAACTGTACTAAGATAATGTTCCCCTAAATGGTTCCCCACTATCCCTCAATGCATACGAGGGTACATCTCTACTCAAGTCCTACTTTCCTAATCTCAATTCTAATAGAATGATTATTATTATTATTATTATTATTATTATTATTATTATTATTATTATTATTATTATTATTAGCACCGAGTCTTACTACCCGTTGAGGTGAAGGAAGGGTTTGGTAATCAGATAAATGTGTGCCGGGACCGAGGATTGAACCCCGGCCGCCAGCACAGAAGTCTGAAACCTTACCTCTAGACCGCCAGGTCACCTATGAATGATTAGTGAATGTGTATAGTGCAATCGCATAACAAGATGCGGTGGATAAAAAAATGTATTCCATGAAGTGTTTTTTTTGTGTTCGACTTCTTACTATCCATCCGGAACTAATTATACTAAAGAAGTTCGGATGAGAAAGGTATTATTATTAGAAAATGTATCCACATTTTTTTCACGTGGAGTGTGGCGGAAAAATAGTTAGAAATAATACCTAATTCTATCAAGCCGAGATCTAAACCCCACCTCCCCTTTACTGATAAACCAGAGAAGATGAGACAGTTGATGTTTGCACCTGTGTACCCAAACGTTTTAAGTTTGAGTTGGTTTACACTTTGGAGATATATTAGAATTTTAAATTTGTATTAACGTAGTTTTAAAATAAACTTGGTAAAGGGACCCAATCCGATGGTAAAGTGCCTATTTTCAGTTATATTTATATGTAATTTAAATGTACCCTTCGTTTTACACAAAAAGGTAGAAATCTTACTTTGAATAGTTCCACTATGATATAGCTATAAAAAAAATAGCCATGGTAAAATCAACCCAGCTAATACTGCTGCCTTTTAGGTTAAACAGGATGCATCACCGTAAACGGATCTCATTTATTCCCAATGATAATTTTCACCTATTGGTAAAATGTTGGCTATCAAAAACATTGAAGCAATAATATTTACACAAGATATTGAGTTTAAGGACATCCACAAATCCTCGTCCGATTAGCTCAATTTAATTCATATCTATGTGAATTAAAGATTTACACCAAAAGGACATAAAAATATGAATCTAAAATTAGCAAACAATAGCATGTAATAAACAGGAACATTCAGACATTTAGGATGGGAAATACATAGGCTAAGATATGTTAGTCTTGATATAACGATCAGAATACAACAGGCTAAGATATGTTAGTCTTGATATAACGATCAGAATACACAGGCTAAGATATGTTAGTCTTGATATAACGATCAAAATACACAGGCTAAGATATGTTAGTCTTGATATAACGATCAAAATACACAGGCTAAGATATGTTAGTCTTGATATAACGATCAGAATGCAACAGGCTAGAAATTTCTAACAGAGAGTAAGGAATATAATCTGGAGTAAGGAAACGCCTAAGAATTGTAGCATCACTATATTTAAGACTATCTTTGTCTGCAGATTATTTGGCGTTAATGCCGGTTTTAAAAATATGTTGATTAAAGAAATAACATATCTAATGCCAGAGTTTTTATTTTCCCATATATATACACACATATATATGGGAAAAGAAGATATATATATACATATATCTTCAAAATCAAAAGTGTATTATATTGTGTTAGTATAGAAGAGAAGGGAAGTAAAATTACATCGGATAACAAGTCCAAGGGAATTGAGCTTCAATATTCAACATATGTTTAACAGCAGGAAGCAAGGTCAATACCATAATCACAAACAAAATGAGAGAGTATTTAAAAGGTTAATTTAGTGAGTTAGAACAAAATTGCAAATATAAAAATTTTGGGGATCTTTATATTTATGTATTAATGGCTATAGGTAAAGTTATCAGACCCGGGCCAATTTGGTGAAAGATCAGAATGGTAATATGATGGCAGACACGAACGGGACTTTGAGTTGATGGAATGACCACTTCAGACCTATTTTGAAAGTTCATGAAGGATCCAAATTGAGTAAATATATCGTAGTCAATACCTCTGAACCCCTATTCACAGAGTCAAATATGAGTGGAGTCAAAGGAACTATTAAGAAGTTAAAAAAACCTAAATCTCCAGGTTTAGATTGAATTCCAGCTGAGTTAATACGTGGAGGTGGTAAAATGCTAGTAATAAAATCAGACCCTGCTATGTTCCATATAGAAACATGAGGTATTACAACTAGAAAGGAAGGAAGGTATTATGAAGCCCATTTTCAAAACGGGATACAAAACAGAAGGAAATTATCTTACCTTATACGACGAAAACCAAATTTAGGGTCTTCTAAAACTAGGTTCTTAGGAATATATTTGGTGCAAAAAAGGGATGAGGTTACTGGGGAGTGAACTAGGTTCCATGATTTACATAACCTGTACTCATCACACGATATTGTTAAGATAATAAATTCTCGTAGACTACGATGGGCAGGACATGAAGCACGAATGGGGGATTTTAAAACTGTGTTCAGGGTACTGACTGGCAAACCCAATGGAAAGAGACCATTGGGAAAACCTAGACACAGATGGGAGTATAATGCTAGAATGTACCTGAAAGAGATAGAGTGAAATGAAATGGACTGAATAAAACTAGCTCAATATAGAGATAGGTGGAATATTTTTGTAAGTGTGGAAATGAATTTTAGAATTCTTAATGCCATAGAAAAGTAAGCAAGTGTAATTATGTATGTTTTAAAATTAGATTAAAGAGCATGTGTATTAATTGAAGGAAATAATAATATAACATTTAAGGCAAGGCTTCTTTATAAATTAAGTTAACTATTCTATCATCAGGAGATATCAGTTACGGGCTGTTTCTAGAACGATCACGGGAGCACACAATGCGAGAAACGCTTGCCACTGGGCTCAACAAATATTTCCTTCATTGTTTGTTCTTGCGCAGGGGTGATGGGCATCGCATAACAAAGTTTGATAGGAAATATCATGCATCTAAACTGGAAGGGAAGGTCTGATAGAATCATGGGTATTCTTGGTGTCACTGGACATTTTCCCGTAGTGCAGACTGTCATGACAGTAGCCTCTATGATAAGGTTTTGCAGACCGTTTACCTGAAAGTGGTTATCATTACACAGTTTAAATAGGTTCAAACTATGAATAAAAATGGGTATTCTAAAATTTTAATTGAAAAACATGGACATATAAAATGATTGGATCGAGGAAACTCGAAAATTGGACATATTAGTGACTATGGCCATATAAGTTTGGGATGGGCCAGTAAAACTTTCACAAAAAGAGGTCATGGTCTGTGACTACAGATCGGTACTCTTAGGTATTAACAAGCCACCTACCTTCTCTGAGGGTCAATTCTGACACTCAGAGCTGGAAGACAGGCAAACAAGGGAAGGGTGTTTGGGATGGTGCTTTAAGCTTATCTAAAATACTGACGTTAATATTACTAGCTGATTCATTTTTGGAGCTATAATAGCTTGCTCCTTGAGCCATGTGTTGTTGGTTTTTTTTATATCTATAGAATATCTATCTGTACGAATTGTTAGGAATTATAATACCTAGATACTTCATGGTCTCATCCGAGAGAGACCTTACAATTTTGTTGGTTTAGTAAAGCCTGAATCAAATACCTTAATTGAAGTTCAAATTGTCTAGCGATTGATCTGTTCTGATTACATATTAAATATCTTCCGACTACTTTTCCCTTTTGTACCAGAAATATACTATATTGTCACCAAACCAAAAATCTACACATTAATCTGAAATGAATGTAAGCTACATCAGTAGACTGAGCTGATCCCCGAATCCGGAACAATGTAATTATGATTTGTGAATGACAGATAGATAGTATACAGCTCTTCCATGGACTGGAGTGATGCATTATGGGTTATTGCAGAATGTTATTTCAAAAATAAAATTTCTTCACGATTAAAATTTAAAATAACGAACATGAACCTGACAGAAAATTAATGAAAGTCGCCAATCGCCTAATTAGTTGATATGCGCTAAAAATGATAATAAGTCGTTTCATACCTGCAAAATCTTCTAGGCCTAGCGACAAAGTCGCTAAATTGGCAACACTGCCTCGAAGAGTCCCAATGCTTTGTAAACTATTTAGTAGAATTATTTGGTAATGTTATTCACGTTGCATAAGTTTTCAAATGAAGTTGAACCTTTGAAGATATGGAGCCGCATTCTCAAATAACCACAAACTATGTTATTTGGTTAAACACTAAACACCCAGCTGAGGTAGTCACCCTTCATTACAACATGGGTTTCTCAATAAAAAATACCTTGCTTTCGGTACTGGAAATTCTTAATTTTGTATAGATTATATGAAGTAACCTCAATGTAAGAAGTGTCTATCAAAAGAATCTTCAGCGCACAGTTTGAAGAAGTTATAGTAGTTAATAACTTGATGAAGTTGCAGTAGATACTTATTAAATAATTTCCACTATCTACTACCTAAAAGTAGCTTTACTAGCTACTGCCTTAAAGTAGCTCCTCTAGCTAACTACTTAATTGAAATAGTCGCACTAGCTACCTGCTTTAAATAGTTGCACTTTCTATTATATATGAGTAGTTGCAATAGCTAATGATTGAAGTAGTTTAACAAATTACTCTACTTAGATTGCTTCTCTAGCTATTGTATTAATGTAGTTCTACTATATATTGACTTGATGAATAGTGGCACTATATAATCTATGAAGTAGCTCAACAAAATACTATATTGAAACAGTACCGCTAGTACAAACTGATGTGTTACACTAATATAAATATAAAGTGTTTACGAACTCTCTTAGGCTCTAATAGCTTCAAGATCACGCAAATATAAACAACACAAGCGAGTTATGCGCAACAGTGACTATGCGCCACGTATCCGAGCTATATGACCGGTCGGTTATTTCACGGACCAAATATTGATTATAGAGTAGATCACTTATTACTATAGCACAATACTGGAGCAATAAACGCCCCTAATAGAGATGGGCGTTATTTCACTGACAGTGATTTTTCCCCGTTACTTCTTGATCACTGTCAATCCCAGTGACTGGATCTCAAAAGTACCAGTGATTGAGATATCGGTTGGCGACTGGAGATATGGTGGCCCAAAGGTGCGGGCAGTAGCGGTCTATATCCTTAATTCTCATGTTTCAATAAATATTCTTTGAAAAAGAGCCTCCACTTAACTACTTTGTGGTGGCGGACTCTTAACTCCTTAAACTTTTCAATGCAATAGCATGTTTAATGTTTCTCAAATTTACTTTTCTAACCCAAACATAATAATTATATATTATACAGTGGGTATAGTTGAGATTAATAAACATAGTAATTTACATTTTATAAAGCAATATTGTATAGTACTATTCCTCAAAGTTAGTCTTTGTTCTTAGTCCATTTATTCCAAACGTGATTTTTTCTATCCCGTTTCACAAAAGTAAATCTGTTATTTATTAATCTCTAGAGTCTGTAAAGTAGGCAACTCTGTGTTTCTATCTACTAATAGTAAAGAGAGCAGTGACTGAGGAGATATATCGATACAGCAACATATTGAGACCGTGAGATAAATATCAATCTACAAAACACTGTGACTACCAGTCGCCGTGTATAATCACTGGTATAAATCACCGATATCGAGAAATCATGATTTAGCCAATCCCTAGCCCCCCAAGGACAGTTCTAGTTATCATAAGAAAGGTGTAAGAGAGAACACAAAGCTCAACCACGAGAACAGAATCGTACTTTTCTTTCTTGGGGTACTCTGTAACTCAGGGATATCGTTGTGACAATTCTTAGAGGTTCAGGTGACTAACTATATAGAGAGCAACAAATGAGAGCAATAGAGAGAGAGTGAATGGGTCGTTGTTGTCAAACTAGCACCGTAACACGAGGTATTGTCCTGGCCGAGGGAAGAGGAAACAAGTGAACGGCAACACAGCGTTAATAATGTTCAGAATCACCATTACAACCATAAACTGTTTGCTTTCGTTTATCAAATTATTACAGCAAATAATATATAAACGGTTTCATAAAGTTATACATAAATTATCTCCCCCATTAATTAACGGCCCTTTTCATTGATGTAATAAATTGAAAGTTCGTTGACGTAACAAATGGTGTAAATTGATCTTTGCTAGATTATCTGGTCATTTGAGGTAGCTTTTAGTGATAATTTTGGACCTTTTAGGGTTCTACCATTCGTGCTTATTACTAACCAACTGTAACTACGTAAAGGGGAAAAAATTAACGAGCTAATTAAAAGTGCTGACCACAAACTAGCTGAAGAGCTGAAATTAATCATAGATGAATTAATTTATTGGCTTCATGTAAATAATTGACCAGATATAAAAAAAGAAATAAGTAGTGAATCGGAAGGGTCTATAGCGCAAGGGATCAATCTTATAAAAAACTATATATATATATATGAAATGAACAGGTTTTACGCATATGTACTAATAACACTAATTTGATGAGGAATATAAAGGTTGAATTTAGAGGAAATGTACACGCATTTACATGTAGGGAGTATGGAAAACTATTCCGGAAAATCACGCTCGGTACACCCAACAGGTATTCGAAGTCCAATCTCCCTGTCATCGACAGTCTAGCCTAATGTCAGAATGACACCTTAGAAAAGGGTTTCCAATCTTTTTAGACAAATGAGCACATCCACAGGATAAAATACGTGCAGGAGCCCTCATTAAATTGTTTACATTAATGCTATGAACATTCAATAACGACACTTAATAATTTAAAAATAAAAGTTTAAAACAAACGACAAACATCACATTTTCTGGCGGCACCTTAAGATAATGTCCTTTAGTCAGATTTAAAAAAATGGGTGATCCTAACTACTGATGGTATTTATAGTGTAAAAGAAACGAATAGTTTAAAAGAGCCTTAAAGAACCTGGGCCTAGTTTGATAAACGTTGCCTTAGACCATACGACTACCGATGCGGGTATCTCTCTTATATATCCCGTTCTACTAACAAGTGAATCATATTCTGAAAATTGAAAAATGACACCTGGACACGGGAATTTTCAGAATATGATATCTAAGAGGGAATATCCACACTAAAATGCATTAACAATAGTTTCGGCTATTGTTTCATTAATATATGCAAGATCCTGTACAATTATACATATAATTGTCGAATGGCTGCTAAATTGCCAACTACAGAGTCGCTGATGGCTGCGTTGTCTGATGGCTGTGATCTTATATAATCACATGTTTATAAGCTGACGACTTTCGCACGTCCATCTCAGACTCTGCCTTAAACTATGAGTGAAGAATGACCATGGGCACGGGAATAATCCTGGATAGCTCAGTGGTAAGAGCATTGGCGTACTAAGCCGAAGGTCCCGGGTTCAATTCCCGTGTCCAGGTGTCATTTTTCAATTTTCAGAATATGATATCTAAAAGGGAATATCCCCACTAAAATGCATTAATAATAGTTTCGGCTATTGTTTCATTAACAAGTGAATACTAAATATTTGCACAGCCAGAATTTGAACCAGATATTCAGAGCTGATTGCTGAGATTTATAAGATTTACACAACATATTTCAGAAACTTCACTTTGAGTAGGTGACTACGACCTTCTTATATTTTCTGTAAGAAGTTTCCTTCGTCCCAGAACTTTTTATTTCTCGTACCATACATTAAAAAACTTGATAATCCACATTACGCCAGTAAACTAACAGAAAGCCTGCAGCACACTAGACTGCAAATGCGCTGCGTAGTTTCGGCGACGGAACGCTGATGCGTTTCTTTCTAGATGAAACCCAAAATTGCACCACGATGGATGTAAGATACGTCGTTTCGTCGAGCGTACTGCGTCAGTACACTGATATGAGCATTTAATCAGTTTCGGCCTGCCAATAATTCGTTGGTGAGAGAATTAGTCCGGTTGCAGCTACATGTTTTCCAGTGGGAGGTGCCACACCGACATGTTCTTGCCACAATGTCAGAGAAGTGACTGAATTGAAGGCTTACTGTGCAATCCACTGTGGGTAGAGGATATTCCGTGGGTCTTCAACTGTAATATGTGTGTTACTATCATCGGCGGAACATTTGCCGCCTAAATTACGCGACGTATTTGGCCAACTTCTGCGCTGGCCTGAAATTGTGTAATTTATTGAACAATAACCGAGATTTTTGTGGAAGTAAAGCTGAAATAAATGTTAATGAGGACTTTTATCTACATTCCTGAGATCCACTTCATAATTTTATAACAGTCCAGAGCTCTATAGTTTTTTTGGGAGATACAATATTTGGAATACAATCTTTTAAGGGATTTTAAGCATCTCAGTATTGTACCTAAGGGCATGTTGATAAGAGTTACATCTAACATTCTGTATTACAAATATTTTACAGCGGTATTAACATTTGCTTAGCCAAGTTTACTTTTAGTATTTTAGAGTAATGTTGACAATTCAATAAACAGACAAATTTAGAAAGCCACATTCTTAGCTTGCTACGACATTCTAAACCACTGCGGTTTAGTCAAAATAATGACCTAACGTTTGAGATGATTTGAGATAAAATCATTTGGATCCAAAGAGTGGCAAACTTCTTGGGACATGATAATAGACTGATGATTCTTATACGATAACAATGTAAGATAAATATAAAATTTGCCGATTATTTTATAGTACTCTCATGTTTAATGAAAAATGGCACCAGAACGAGAGCGTGGTAACCTTCTTCGGTGGCCACATGGTGTAAGAATTCAGAAATCTGCCAAATTAGGGTTATTGAAAATAGTCTACAATGTAATGGTTGATTGTTATGATTTTTGGGATGGTGGTTTAAAATATAACCTCAACATTTCTGTCTCAAGTAAGGATTTTTGACAAAGTGTATATAAATACAGTATGGGAGAAAAGCGCTTATAATATGTAAACTGTTTAAAACATATTTATTTTTGAAAAATTAAATAGTAATTTTATTTAAAAAATTTATTAATGGAAACGAAAAAGCATTTTAAGTACTTATTGGGATTTTCAAGTCCTTATACTGCCCTTTACTTTTTCTCTCAAAACTTCTTTACGAACTTATTATATTGTATAAAGCTTTCGGCCCTTCTCTGTGCAGCATCCCAAAATATTCCACCATCATGCTTATGTTCCATCAACCCTGGTATCTCCGTTCTGTCTCCATGATGTCTCTTCACTAACAACACCAAGATTTTCGGGAAATTCGTCCGAAAGTGAATTCAGGAAATACACTTTCAAGCTCATCGAACCACCCAAGTCTTTGAATTTTATGAACAGGTTTTCTACAATACACTTGGAGATGGGGTCCTTATTATTTATAAGAAATTTTGTTACAATTTCTTTAAAGCTTTCCAGGCTACTTCTTACAAAATATCCATTTTTGTTTCAAAGACTTCGTATTTCAGAAGTTTCATAGTATCTAGAATGACAAAAAAACTTGTCACACAAGTATTTAAAGCACTCTCCTTCTTTTGGCACACACATTACAAATTGTTTCATCAAACCAAGCTGGATATGAATTGAAGACAGGAGGACTTTTCTTGGATCAACCAAAGACTTCCGTTCCACATGTTTGCTACTAGGTTCCAAAGCATTCCTACGTGGCCACTCTGTTTTGATCCAGTGTTGCCTCCTATCTCGGCTATTCTACTCACACAAGAAACAGGGGTGCGAAGTGTATACTGCCTGCTGTCCAAGAAGTATGACAGTGTCAAAGAGACCGATGCTCTCATTGGTTACCAACAGGTGCTCTGGTGTGGCCCTCTGTGCTGGTATGACCCCGTTTGACTACTTTCGAAATAAGTCATACACAGGGCTGGGCCAAAAGCCCACGCCGTGAGCTTGCTCATTGCGCTTGCCGAGAAATTGGCTGAACTCCGTTAAGCAGTTATTTTAGTGGCCGATGAGTGATGGAGTTGGGAGAGTGGTGGGGTCCGGGCCCTTAGGTCTGGGTTCCTGGTGTTCTGGGTTTGTGGGCCTCGGCCTTGCCATTTGTTTAGTGAGGCGCTTAAGAGCTCCAGTGCTAACCTGGACAGTTATTAGTGCATGGGCTATAACATGGGCACCTCCACCCGTACGCACGAGGAGTGGGAGATTACTTTCCCATGTTCAATGGGCGTAATCCCATTCCCATACACATGGGAAAGAGTGGAGATCTCAAGGTCGCTTCTGTGAGCGGATGTAAGTGGCTTTGATTACCACCCTGAATAGGTGGAAGGCACAGTCCCCAGTGCTGGTCCAATCAATGAGTGATTGGAAGGGAAGGATTAGTTAATTCTCGCCTCCCTGGGCCTCCGGCCAGATACGGATCATCTGACCCTTCGGGGTGGAGGTTGGAGCTTTTTAGGTAACGACCTAGAAACTGCCCTGCGCCTTGATGTCCAGGGGTGCTTGGCACCCCCTCCGTGCTGAGTCCATAGCACGTTAAAGAAACCGTTGTCCAAGAAGTATATAAAGTACCTTAAAATCGACCCATAGTATACATCAATGATCATTGTATTTCACTTTGGTGAAAATTAAGGTTAAATTCTCCTAGAATTATTTCAGGTACAAAAAATGCTATAAATGTTACTGAAAAATGTTTATTACCATTATGGAGAAGCACTTCTTTGAGGTTTCAATAAAGAGCCTCCACTCATTCATATCATACTGTATGTCAAAACTCACCATCAGTCCAAGAACAATATTACAGTAAACGAGGTCACTATCTTGATATTAGAATGGAATAAAATATTTTTCTCTGTTTTTGAAACATTAGAAGGAAGCATCAGGAGCCAATAAGGGTTATTTCTTTTAGTCTGGAGCTTAACAGTTCTTAATAATATTTAAGAAGACCCAAGTCTCTGACTAAATCGTTGAACTAAGTCTGAGAAAAAAGTTGTGGTTCGCTGCTGCCTAAAACATCTTGAAAGACCTCATCAGAATCGTGTTCTTCATTATCAGAGTCATCGGGCAATTCCTCTAGTTTTTCTGGAGATGTAGGTACAAATATTCCTGGGATATGAGGTGCATGGTGTATAGCTGATGGGAGGTTCTGATAAAAATGTATTTATTTTTTTTTAGATTGAAGCCCTGCACGTTACACGAACAAAAGAATCAGTCAATATTGTGAGTTCAGAGTTTCCTCCAGATCATTGGAATCCCAAAACCAAAATTTGTTCTTACCTTTAGACTACTGTCTGAGTTATTCCACACTAATAGAACACACTTTATGTGGTACCCACGTTCCCCATATAAATACGCATGGTACACATTTTTTAACAAGTATGTGATGTTTCTTTGCTCCAAAAATATTTACAAAACTGTCAAGTGAACTAACACAAAACCTTGCAGCTATTAAGTACATTTAAAATCAGATTAAAACCACATATACAACTTAACCACTGTGGGAAAAGTTAAATTCTGCAAAATCTTAACCGTATTTGACATAACCTCGTCCCTCAAAGATCAAATTTAAACTGAGCAGACATTCAAAGAAATGAAATGAAATAATGTAGAGAGGGGAAATGAAAAGAATGTAAGTCACCATTATATCTCACTGACTTACAAACTAAGTAAACGAAGATGTTTATGGAATTTTCTTGATAGCTCATGGTCGTGGCACTACCATTTATAGTTACCAAATAAACTCCCTCTCCCTTTGAACCCTCTTTATTATAAGAACACACCTTGATCAAATGAAGGATAAAAATAAAATGGTCTAAAAAATATGAGAATCTTTTCTTTGACGCTTAATGCAGTCAATATTGAAATTGGAAATTTGAGTTTGTGTAAAAAAAAACTGTACGTGATGGAGTTCTGTAACTTTTTTTTACTGAAATCAGCGCTCAAAAATCTATAAGAATCATTAATTAATTTTGTTTGATAGTCGGTTTCAGACCAGTGGAATCATTCTCACAATCGACCAGACTGCCGGTCACAGGGAGAATGGGGTTCAAATCCTGGTCGAGTGTATTGAGGTTTGCTTTTCCTAAAAAGTGTTCCACTCTCCCTCCACGAAAATTGGGTACACATCCTCTAAATTTAACCTTCCTCTCATACTTAACTCATTAACATAACTAGTGCATATTCGTTTAGCATTAATAAATAGTGATTAAAAAAATGTGTTCAAATGAAAACCTATAAACCAACCACAATCAGAATCATCCGCCCAATCCGACTTAGAAATTTTTTTAAGCTTATTCTAGTCCAGAATAAAACAGCCAAACCTATTATATTAATTTTAATGAGGATTTAATCGCATCTAAATATAATATTCTGAAAATTGAAAAATTATACCTGGACACGAGAATAGAACCCAGGACCTTTGGCTTAGTACGCCAATACTCTAACCATTGAGCTATCCAGGAATCGTTCCACGGTCAGGGTCATTCTTCACTAATATGTTAAGGCAGAGTCTATTATGGACGTGTGGTAGCCGATGATTTCCGCACGTCCATCATAGACTCTACCTTAAAATATGAGTGAAGAATGACCCTGGGCACTAAATGATTCCTGGATAGCTCAATGGTTAGACCATTGGCATAGTAGAACCAAAGGTATCGGGTTCAATTCCCGTGTCCAGGTATAATTTTTCCATTTTCAGAATATGATATTTAGTTTAATCCGCAACACACAATCTATTTGGATGAATTAACTACCGTTCTCACTATACTGACACAATTCAGAGCGCTTGCGTTGTCTAACTACTGTCAGGTCAGTGTCGAATGTTCAGAAGAAATATGAAACAAACATTTATTAGTAAGGAAGTAAAACCTTGATTAATTGATAATACTCAAATCCTAAATTATCTGTCTCTCTACTCAAAAACAAAACATGTTTATAATTATCTGTTTCAAGTCTGATGATATCTATAGTTCCGTGGTGTGTGACTGCTTTTACCGTTGAGATATTTTATGTAACATTTGGTGGCCAATTAATGACAACCCCCCCTCCCCCAAAGTGTGTGACTGCTTCTGTTACCGTTGAGATATTGTATGTAGTATTTGGTGGCCAATTAGTGACAACCCACCCCAAGCTGTGTGACTGCTTCTGTTACCGTTGAGATATTTTATGTAACATTTGGTGGCCAATTAGTGACAACCCACTCCAAGCTGTGTGACTGCTTCTGTTACCGTTGAGATATTGTATGTAGCATTTGGTGGCCAATTAGTGACAACCCACTCCAAGCTGTGTGACTGCTTCTGTTACCGTTGAGATATTGTATGTAGCATTTGGTGGCCAATTAGTGACAACCCACTCCAAGCTGTGTGACTGCTTCTGTTACCGTTGAGATATTGTATGTAGCATTTGGTGGCCAATTAGTGACAACCCACTCCAAGCTGTGTGACTGCTTCTGTTACCGTTGAGATATTGTATGTAGCATTTGGTGGCCAATTAGTGACAACCCACTCCAAGCTGTGTGACTGCTTCTGTTACCGTTGAGATATTGTATGTAGCATTTGGTGGCCAATTAGTGACAACCCACTCCAAGCTGTGTGACTGCTTCTGTTACCGTTGAGATATTGTATGTAGCATTTGGTGGCCAATTAGTGACAACCCACTCCAAGCTGTGTGACTGCTTCTGTTACCGTTGAGATATTGTATGTAGCATTTGGTGGCCAATTAGTGACAACCCACTCCAAGCTGTGTGACTGCTTCTGTTACCGTTGAGATATTGTATGTAGCATTTGGTGGCCAATTAGTGACAACCCACTCCAAGCTGTGTGACTGCTTCTGTTACCGTTGAGATATTGTATGTAGCATTTGGTGGCCAATTAGTGACAACCCACTCCAAGCTGTGTGACTGCTTCTGTTACCGTTGAGATATTGTATGTAGCATTTGGTGGCCAATTAGTGACAACCCACTCCAAGCTGTGTGACTGCTTCTGTTACCGTTGAGATATTGTATGTAGCATTTGGTGGCCAATTAGTGACAACCCACTCCAAGCTGTGTGACTGCTTCTGTTACCGTTGAGATATTGTATGTAGCATTTGGTGGCCAATTAGTGACAACCCACTCCAAGCTGTGTGACTGCTTCTGTTACCGTTGAGATATTGTATGTAGCATTTGGTGGCCAATTAGTGACAACCCACTCCAAGCTGTGTGACTGCTTCTGTTACCGTTGAGATATTGTATGTAGCATTTGGTGGCCAATTAGTGACAACCCACTCCAAGCTGTGTGACTGCTTCTGTTACCGTTGAGATATTGTATGTAGCATTTGGTGGCCAATTAGTGACAACCCACTCCAAGCTGTGTGACTGCTTCTGTTACCGTTGAGATATTGTATGTAGCATTTGGTGGCCAATTAGTGACAACCCACTCCAAGCTGTGTGACTGCTTCTGTTACCGTTGAGATATTGTATGTAGCATTTGGTGGCCAATTAGTGACAACCCACTCCAAGCTGTGTGACTGCTTCTGTTACCGTTGAGATATTGTATGTAGCATTTGGTGGCCAATTAGTGACAACCCACTCCAAGCTGTGTGACTGCTTCTGTTACCGTTGAGATATTGTATGTAGCATTTGGTGGCCAATTAGTGACAACCCACTCCAAGCTGTGTGACTGCTTCTGTTACCGTTGAGATATTGTATGTAGCATTTGGTGGCCAATTAGTGACAACCCACTCCAAGCTGTGTGACTGCTTCTGTTACCGTTGAGATATTGTATGTAGCATTTGGTGGCCAATTAGTGACAACCCACTCCAAGCTGTGTGACTGCTTCTGTTACCGTTGAGATATTGTATGTAGCATTTGGTGGCCAATTAGTGACAACCCACTCCAAGCTGTGTGACTGCTTCTGTTACCGTTGAGATATTGTATGTAGCATTTGGTGGCCAATTAGTGACAACCCACTCCAAGCTGTGTGACAGCTTCTGTTACCGTTGAGATATTGTATGTAGCATTTGGTGGCCAATTAGTGACAACCCACCCCAAGCTGTGTGACGGCTTCTGTTACTGTTGTTAGCACGATTACTACATTTGTCCCATTTATAATCACTATGAAAAAGGTAGTAACATAGTAAAATCATATAGTAAAAAAAAACTTCTTAGCACCACGTCTTACTACCCATTCGGGTGATACGCTGAGAGCACAATTAACTTACAGGTAATAGCTGTTATCCTATATTTCTGTTGATCATATGATCTGTTTAATAACTTCGGATTGTGATGGATCAAATGTCCCAGGTATCATATATTTTATAATAATGGTTAAAGACGCATTTATATCATATTATTTAAAATTTAAAATGCCACCTGGATAAGGGAAGTGACGCCGGGACCTTTGGCTTAGTACGCCAATGCTCTAACCACTGAGCTGCCCAGGAGTCCTTCCGTGTTCAAGGTCATTCTTCACTCATATTTTAAGGTAGAGTCTGTGATGGACATGCGGAAATAGTCATCTACATAAGAACGATCGATTAATATCCCAAGCTCTCAGATAACACGGCCATCTTTGATTGACTCAAAAAATATTTATGTTGCGAATAGTACAATGACAACTGTACAGATGCACATATAATGATGGATTAATATTAATGTAGCCGCCACGTTGTAATTTAAAACTCCCCGTGTCATCTTTTTAATGAAACACTTTTCCAGCTCTATAATGTAATGTTAAAAGTTTATAAAGGTGAATATTTTATATTGGTTTAAATGACCACGCAAGAGAAAACTTTTATTCAACCAAAACAGTTTTAATTTGTTTATGTTTAGTTGTTTGTTTTGCTCAGCGTGCCATATGCACACTTCTCTAGCTACTGCGCTTTTATCTCGTCAAAACGAGATTAAATATTAGTTTCAATTTTTAATGGCACAGATTTTTGACATGACAACACAGTAACTGTCTGTCCATCGCAGATGTGTTGTTTTTTTTGTGTATTTTTTACTCGGCCTCCCCCAAGCTACCGGTGAGAACGCCTATTTTCCGCCGCAACACCGTACAAATCAGGTTAGCACAATCGTGTCGGTGCCGTCCGTTGTATTTGATCGAAAAGTACACAAAACTCCCGCACCGGTCCGCCACGCCATCACAAAGGATACCAACACAAAAACACGAAATTTACCCGCCCGCAGGCATCAATAATACATTGCAGCGATCGCACTTCAAAGCAGACGTCAATTTAGCGTACCGGGGGAACGTGTAGTATATGTGAATACGTCCTATAGATTCAATCACCGTTGAACGTAATTAGAGTCTGTTGGCCGACATAGTCACTAGAATAGTATCAGGAGTAACTCCTGTTAGGTAAGTTTGTCTTTAATATCATATGACATCAAGCCTATATCCAGATGTATTCGGAGGCAAATCATATTTTTAGTAGAAATATGTATCAAATATAAATAAACAAATCTTATTATAATTTTTAAAAATGAGTATGTTTGTATGCCTAGATCTCTGAAAAGGGGGGTGATTAGTCTGCAATAGGCATGCAAAACTCATTTTGTACTGCGGGCCACATAAGAAAAATCACATTAGGTTTAGAGCCGGATTTAGAAATAGAAAAAATATACTTTTGAGGGTTATTTTAAATACACTGTGCTGTGTAACAGCAAATATTCTTTTGTCCATATAAGTAAATCTTTACATCTATCACAGATTCCCGCCTGTGGCCTGAGTCATTTTATTAGTAAAGCCGTATTTTTTCCTCTACCGCAGAGGTCCCCAAACCTTTTTTGACTCGTAGACCCCTAGCAATGTTTTTAGGTTTTGGATAGACCCGCTGCTTACCTAATATTGAATTTTTGCATATTCATCAACTTCAAATGGATTTTTGACAACTGTTATAGTGATACTCACTTTTAAAAAAAATTAATTTCAAACTGTAGTGAAGTGTAGTGTGAAATACTTTTAAAAAACACATGTAAAGTTTTATACATTTATTAATTAAATTCAAATTAAAACGAACCAAATTAAAATGTAGTATCTGTTTAAAAAAATAACCAAGCAAAATAAAATGCTTTTAGTGGGAGGGATGAACCAGATGATTTAATAATAAATTTTCAACATGTGGCATTAATTTAGTTAGGTTTAATCTCAAATCTCCTCAGTTAGTGACGTCCTCTGTTTTTTTAAGAGATTGGTAACCGTGCTGATACCCCTTTTCACTAGGTATGAGGGATGACAAACAATTAAAAACTCTCTCGAAATATTCTATAATACGGGATAAGTAACAGGTATGTCTTTATGAAGCCAAAATGGCGGATATTCGTTTCTAAACTGTAACTTAAGTTTTTCGTTAGTGCTTATTCCGATCAGTTTCTCTTGTAATATGACATACGTTTCTTCGATGTCACCATATTGAATGAGTATCCAATGTGATATTACCATAGTCAAAACGTCCTCAAACCCAGTTTCTAAATCTGAAATAGAGGGCATTTAAATGTTGAACATAGGTCGAAACGTCATCTTCCTGGCAATTTGTCTGTGACAAATCGGGAAACTGGGAAAATTCGCACCATCCAATGTTTTGTTTCATTAGCTTAATTCTGGCAAGAAACGCTAAAATTATGGACTTTGCTTTAGTCAAATTTAGACTGTCACCTTGTAACTGCAATTTAACCTAATTAAATTTAGTAAACAAATCTGTAAAATAGGCAATGTCTGGTTTCCACTTGATTAAATTTTCTTTTAAAAATTGGATATTTAGCATTCAGAGACTCTAAAACATTTTTTCAAATAGTGCAAAAAAATCTTGTCAAACATAAGCCTTTCGACAGCCAGCCTACTTCATTGTGAAGGAGTAATTGATGAAAGTTCTCGTCGTTTTCTTCACACAACTGCGCAAATAATCACGTATTTAACGCGTTGCTACGGATCGGTTTACTGCATTAATTATTAATTGAAGAGATTCATGCAATCTAACATTAAGATTTTTAGCAACTAAATGTTGTCGATGGATGACACAGTGTATTGCAAGCACCCCGGGTACATTTTGTTTTAAATGGCTTATAAATCCTCGATAGCGCCCAACCATGTCAGGTGCTCCATCTGTTGCTAATGATATTACATTTGATAAATGGATTGCTTTTTCCATTAAGTAATCCTTCAAAACATTAAATATTGATTCACCATTAGTGTCGGTTGTCAAAGTTATCACCAAGAGCAGTTCTTAGTGGATTTCTTTATCCAAAATAAAACGAACATATGCCAATAATAATGCTTCATTACAAGGTAAAGTTGACTCATCCATCTGTATAGATAGATGGATCGTTTGCAAATAATTACACAAGAAGCTTTCAATATTATAGCTGTGTTGTTGCTTAAAGGAATTATTTTAATGATATCAGATGCAGGTTTGTGTAAAATAGTTTTTAAAACCTCTTCAACGGCTGGTAAAATTAAATTTTCTCCGATAGTTGTAACAATACAAGGGTTTGTATTTTACAATCGAAGCCCCACCCAACCCGATGCTGCATAGACTATCGTCCGATTCATACTACCCACTCCAAGAAATGTCTACATTTATTCAAATCGCTTACAATAGTATTCTTCACTATTGTAGTTCCATGTAACTTCAAGCAATTTACAAACAATATCATTCAATATAATTCACTATCAACTCTACAGTGTAAACTGTTCATATACGTACCCTCTGGATAAACTGGCTTGCACAGCCTAGTAACCTGGCTTGCACAGGCTAGTAACCTGGCTTTCACAGGCTAGTAACCTGGCTTGCACAGCCTAGTAACCTGGCTTGCACAGGCTAGTAACCTGACTTGCACAGGCTAGTAACCTGGCTTGCACAGCCTAGTAACCTGGCTTGCACAGCCTAGTAACCTGACTTGCACAGCCTAGTAAACTGGCTTGCACAGCCTAGTAACCTGGCTTGCACAGCCTAGTAACCTGGCTTGCACAGCCTAGTAACCTGGCTTGCACAGGCTAGTAGCCTGGCTTGCACAGCCTAGTAACCTGGCTTGCACAGCCTAGTAACCTGGCTTGCACAGGCTAGTAACCTGGCGTGCACAGGCTAGTAACCTGGCTTGCACAGCCTAGTAACCTGGCTTGCACAGGCTAGTAACCTGGCTTGCACAGCCTAGTAACCTGGCTGACTTCAAAACGTCCTAATTCGAGTAGCGGGGCAACTTTGCCTTGGTGTATCAGCACTTGGTGTTCCGACCGGCCCGGTTTAGACATATCTGATGGGCGGTTTTCTTCACACCTGGTGAAGAGTGGACACTTACATGGCTGCCCTCTTTCAGATGGTTTGAGCAACCATCACAATATACCTGACGTCAGCAGCCAAGCAGTTAAAAAGATTTTTGACAACAAACCAGAGTATCGTCTAAATGAAGCGGGATGACCAATCAGCGACCTATAAGCATGATGACCTACGTGAGGAAGATGGCATGACCCACCAAAATGTTACGTCACCGGCTTAGTTTGGACTAATTCCCCCCTTATCATATCTACGCAGTAAGACAACTATATATTATGAAAGTGTGGAAAATATTATAGACTATTGAATATGGCACCATCGAGGGTGGACCTCTGTAATATTTATGTTTGTCAATGTTTGCTGTTCTATCTTAATGAAATGTTAATTGAAATATATTAAAATGATCTATCTTAATAATCTGGATATATTGACTATCCGTATTATCCTAGCTTTTGTTGTTATGTATTTAAAATCATTTATATACACTTCAATATTTTGTGTAATGTAAGTTGGGCTATTCATCGCATATATTTATATTTGAAACTGTGGCAAACTTCTGAAAGTTCTTTAACTTAATATCAATTGTTAGACTTTGTTTAGTATTTGAACGATGCCGATTCAAGTAGTCCCGCGTGAGTTTACATTAGGTTTGAGGTGTGAAACTCTCGTGTTTGTTAACGTAATATTTGTAGTATAAAAATGTATATTGTAGTACTTGAAGGTACTCTCCTTTTATGTAAAATTAGAATACTCTTGTGATATTTAAAGTAAAAGTATGGAAGAAGATATAACTTTACATTGGAAGAGTATATTATGTTTTCGTAATGCCTGTAGCTGTTCAGACGCTTTTGTAACAGTTTAGAAAGGCTTTTCTACCTTTTTATATTTCATGAATAGAATTGGTTATTAATTGTTTTCATAGCTTTAGCTAACCTGGTCTAATTGAATTAATCTCTTTTAACAATAATGTAATCAACTATGTTTTTCTTCGTTCTACTAGATAAGTTAAGGCCACTTAAATTAGGGTCTGTTATTTTTGAATGAATTAAATTACTTTACATTTAACTCTTGCTGATGCTATCTTCTCATCATTATTATTATTATTATGTGAGCTTATTCCCTCTTATCCTTGTAGTATTTTCGTTAGTGGCCTATTGCTACGTGGTAAAGAAAAGAGAGGGCGTAACATAGTATACGGTATTCCGGATTTTGCTATAAGTAGCGAGATATTGTAAGACGCCTGCAAACCATCATCGTCTCTTTGTGACTTCGAAGCGAACATTCTGTCCACGGTGGGTCTCTTTTGAAGTTTATCTTTGAGTTTTTGAAAGTATTTCAAATCTTCTCCTGTTTTATCAGAGTGACATCTTCTCTGATGATCCTACAGCTTAGATGGTTTCATAGCGTCATTGATTAAAAACTTGTTGCATAAAAGGCACATAGGCAATGATGGAATGAAGCCAAACTTCAAATAATCAACTCTGTAATGTCTACATTTCTTTTGAGATTCGGCCATGTTTAGTACCAGTTATCTGTGTACAAAATTAATCTATTAATTTAAGACATATCATTAATAAAAAATATTCCTGGTGTAGAACCTTATTGTATTTAAAAATGTAAATATGTATTTCAAAACGTGGAATATTAAACTATTTTTCCAATTTCCTTGTCCAACTTGGAGACCACTAGATTTGTGGCCGATGCCACTTGTTGTGGTTCTTGTTGTTGCTCGTAACGGTGTTATATTTCTGGAGAAATCAATTTCATCTTTTTCGTGTGTTGGAGTATCTACTTTTTGAATAAGGAACCAAGGACACCACTGATTATAGGAGCTAAAAGTAAAGGCAGGAACTTTCCTTCTTTCTGAACGATTAGTCGTCTCTTACTTTTTCAGCACTCTCCTCGTTTGACCAGCTTGTGCAACACCTGCTTGTGAACAAGTAACTTTGTCTAACGGCACCCGCTCTTTTAAAATATTGTAGGCACACTCGTAAACAGAGTCAATATGTATCTTGTCGGCCGTTTTTAGCAAGGCGACACGTTGTCGCGTGTTCATACGATGCATCGCACGTAGCAGAAGGGGATTGCCTCAGCACTTTGGGACCCATGGTTATGAAATGATCTGTAATCGGGAAGTGTCGTTGTTTCTATAGCTTTTGCGTGGTAGGTACACGCAGCACCCGACATTTGCGCGGGTTTTATATCTGAACCATTATGGTGTACCTTGTTTGAAATCTAACAAAATATACCCATGAGGAGTACTTGTAGCATCAGTGTAGGCCTCTTGTAAAACACGGGGATTTTCAAGACAGACTTGACGTACAAAGTGTTGAATCTGAGCTTTATCCCTGGGATTTTTTAAAAAGCACGATATAATGTGCGTTTAAAGAAATGTCACTTTGGCCCTTGCCCTGGTGGAATATATTTTGTGTAAGGTACATGACGCTAATATTTTGATGGTGGCATCCTTTGATGAAAAGATCGACGACCACTTCGTTGGCTTCACGCATCAGGTCATCCAGGATAATCAGCTGTGGAGAGTCATTACATGTGTCATCCATTTCCGGTAAACCCTTACATAATATGACGCGGGGACTTGACCCATCTTGTTCGAATCCCAGTTTTCATAAGACATAATACCATGTGACTTTATCAAATTTAATGTCACATATTGTGTCCAAATGACGGATAAAGTCGGCTACAAAACGTAACTTTCCACAGCCGGAAGGGCCGCTGATGATCTTTGAAAATGGATATTTCAACTTGTCCATAATGTTTAAAACTGAGCTCATAAGATAAATGAACTTGTATTTTATAGGATAGGAGGGAGGGGGGTGTAGACGTTAAAACACAAACATAACAGTTTTTATATTATTTATTCACACAAAAATAACTCATACCGTGAAAAGTATTCATTGAGTATTTATTTACAAATATATCTCACACCATGAAAAGTATACTTGGAATATTTATTTACATAAATAAAAATTTTAAAATATATTTCCCTGGGAGTATTTATTTACATAAATAAAAGTTTTTACATAGATAGCTTGAACCACAAAAAAAAAGATATACTGGGAATATTTATTTACACAATTAACAGTATTACAAATATATATCACACCATGAAAAGTATAGTTGGAATATTTATTTACGCAAATAAAATATTTACAAATATATCTCATACCACGAAAAGTATATTTGGAATATTTAATTATATAAATCAAAGTTTTAGAATTTAGCTCACATCATCAAAAGTATACTTTATAAAGGTTTATACAAATATATCTTATACGATGAAAAGTATACTAGGAATATTTATTTACACATAAATAAAAGTTTAGAAATTTGGCTCACGCCATTAAAAGTGTATTTGGTATATTTATTTACAAAAATAATATTATTGAATGTTATAGAATATATCTTACACCTTTAAGTAAATTATACACGTTTAGATGTAGAGGAAATTATAATAATTTCTTGAGCTCGTAGCGGGAATAATGGCCTCTGTATTAATTTACAAAATCCAGTTTAAAGAATATTTGAATATATATATATATATATATATATATA
>CABFOW010004851.1:33667-50360 GCA_902141385.1 Timema californicum | reverse complement strand
TTCCGGTCTATATCTCGAGTGGCGAGCATCTGCTCTTTGTTCTTTAATAGTTTATTATTCTTTCATAAATAAAACTAACAGTCATGTTAGCACAAATGTTTAGCACTGTGAATTGTATAGAAAAAATGCTATTTGAAGAGTTTTTAACTTTTTTTTTGTCATTAAATAAATACAATAGAATTGTAGAAAATAGAATCATAAATGAAAGTAAAAATACAAAGATATATTCACAAACACTTCACTATTTAAATTAAGGGTTTGAGAAGCTTCAAAAACTTCAACTTTGCTTTTTACATTCATTCACTTCGACTTTGATTAGAAAATTTAATTCTGATTTGGCAATTATGAAGCTTCACCAATAACAAATTTTTAAGGTAAAACACACAGTTAAGTTTATCATTTTAATTTCTGTTGTTATTACCATCACAAAATATTGTTTACATTAAAAAGAATTAAAATAATTTAATTAGATTTTGTGTCATTAACTTAATTTACCATTTTAAGACAAAGCATAATAATTCTTTAAAATTTAGAATTTTGTAAATTATATTTACTGCCTGAATTTACATAGTTATGCAAATTATAATATTTTTATCCAACATAAACATGTTATTAAATATTTGAACTTTGATTCCGAATTGAGAATAATTAACATTATTCAATTCGACTTTGCTTCAAATTTAAAAAGTGGACTTCGCAAAGCCTTAATTTTGATGCAACATGTCTACAACTACCTGAGAAAGATGCCATGTTTCTTTGAAATATTGAAGTGTTTGTTAAGTGTATTAGTACTTCTACTTTTTATTTGTGCTTAATTTTCTAAAAGAATTATTATATGTTTAACACATTTTATTTTAATCATATATAACTTATTTTTACAGTAATTTATTTGTTTTCATTTCAGAAATGTATTGATATCCTAATCGAGAAAGAGTATCTGGAAAGAACTGAAGGCCAGAAGGACACATACAGTTATCTAGCATGATTACTCAACCAAAAGTCGTCCTGTTGAGAAAATCTATCATAAAACTTTTATGACACTGCGTGGAATACTTTGTGCTGTGTGTGCCGTGATATCTTATTTTGTGAAAGATGATCGTATTTCATTGTAAATTATGAAACAATAACTTGAGCGCGTTAAAATTAAACTAAAAAGTATGTTAACGAAACTACTGTAAATTGAAGTAAAACGGTGTTAACGAATACTTATATATTTTAAAATATTGCATTTTCCCATGTTATTAATTTTTTATATATATTTTTTTTGTTATAATTTTTAGTTGAGCGTTCATATGGGAAGTTGCAATGTTTTATTGTTAACAATCACTTGCTTTCCAAGTTCAATCATTGAATTTAATGAACAGTGAGAGTTATAACAAAAAAGGTTGGGGAAATCTTATATATGTTTTGGTGAGAAACTATTTAAAGAAAGGTACATTAAATGAACACCATATATTATCATTATGTTGTTTCCATTCCTAAATTTAAATGTCTATGTGTAAAATGAAATGTGTTTGTATGGCATAAAAAAAGAACCTGCATCATCAACATATGTTCGTACAAAAGCTTACACCATTTGTCTTTCATAATAAAAGTCAGTGAGTCGTTAAGTGTGGTCCTTGTCACCACATTATATGTATTCCAACTGTAGGAATGAAAGTAAAAATTAAAACATTTTCTTTATCCTTTGAAAAAAAATTGTAATAGCTCTTTGGTGTTTATTTCTTGCGGGTGGTCTTTGTTTGATCTTGTAGTAAATTTAAATGTTTTACACTTGTCAAAATGACTAATATTTTGCCCACTCGTTGAAACTGCTGAGAAAACAGATTATAATTTTTAGCAAACAATGGACATTTTACCATGCTTGACATGTAGCTGTGGTTCTACACACTATTAAATAGGGGTGTGCGAAACCGAAACCTTGCCTTCAATGTGGATATTTATCAACTTGTACTTCTCTCTGGACAAAATATCATCTTTGCAAACTATTAAGCATTTCCAAATAAAAATCCACATTTATTATATTCAATTTCTATCATTTACCACTCTTTTATTAATTACCAATTAATATTTATACTACCACAATTTACAGTAATTGAATTACAGGTTGTGATAATGTTAAATCGACTCAAAAATTTAACTAAAACATATTTTAAACATTTTTGCAGTATTCTTTGCTAGTAGTATTTATTGTTTAAACTAACCATCAACATACACTTTAGTACTTTGATTCGGCTTCTCGAGTAAAAAAAAGTGGACTTCACACACCTCTAAAAACCTTTAAATCATGGTACTTTTCAATAACTGTGATGTAGCAAGTGAACGGAACAACACTAAGGAAAATTATATAAATGAACATAAGTTAGGCAGCTTTAATTTAAATTAAAACATGGCATGTGTATAAAAAATTTTTTTAATGTTTTATACTTAAAATAAATAAAGTGGGCAAGTGTTATTATTATTAGCACCGCGTTTTACTACCCATTCGGGTTATACGCACTTACGCTAATGTGTAATGGTAGGGTGATTGTGAGATGAAATGGAGGACCTACAGTTTAATGTGGGATCTCAACCACGATGGAGGCCTGGCATTCCCAACATTCACAAGTTGTGATTAATATACGTCTTGTTAGAGGTAAGGAAGGGTTTGGCAATCAAATGTGCCAGGACCAACGATTGAAACCTGGACCCCCAGCACAGAAGTCTGACATCTTACCCTTAGACCGCCAGGTCCCTCAAATCATTCTTATTATGACCAAAGTATGAAAACTGATTTCATTCATTAAAAAGTCATGTTATCACTCCTAATGTCTGTCTTGTTACAAAATGTGTGTTAAAAAGTCACACACACAAAATTATTTATTAATCTTGTGTCAATACTTATAGGTTGATTGTTTTAAATGGCAATAATTGAGAATTCTTGTTTTGTAAAAAATATAAGGGATATATGAGACAAGAACAATAGCAAAACTTATATTTTGTTAAAAAAAATTATATATATTTAAAAAAATCCAATCATATGTGAAAATAATATGCTTTAATGTGTTTTTCTTATAACTGCTGCTCTAATTTTGTACACAAAGACTTCTATAAGGATATTATATATCTTCTTCCAATTTGTTATTCTAACAATAATTAATGTGCTAAGACAAAAATATAAACAAAAAATAATTTTATTAACTTGGTATGTCTCTCACAAAAGCCACACAAATTTGATGTTTGCATGAATTATTTATGAAAGAGTTGCCAAATTATCACCATAAACAAATGTTTCCAGCCACTTTAATAAAATTCCTTCATATTCCTCTATCCTTCCGCCATCCTCCTCTCGCGTTCTGTTATCTGTTCCTCCCATTTTTTTATTGGTCTCTCTTGCGGTATTTTTCATGCATACTTCATCTCCATTCTCTTTGGTGCTCTGTTTCCCATCCTCATCACATGGCCATACCCTCTCAACCTTGCTTCCTCCATTATCTCATGTACCCCCACATTCCCGGATAACTTAATTCCTAATCCTGTTTCTCCTCGTGACGGCTAACATGCTCCTCACAATCTTCATTCCCATGACCTCTACTGTTCTTGTCTCTTATCATTGCCAAATGAAAAGTCTTTAAGTAGATTACACCTTCATCCTTGACATTTTGCTCTTAACATCCTAAGCCTATTTTTCAAACTAATAAAAATTTAAAAAAGGCACAAATTTATTTATATTGGTATGTCGTAAGCTGCTTTTCTTAAATTTTTTATAGTCATTCAAATAACTCAAGTTTTCAATAATTCATATTTTTACTTGAGACTAGATCAAGAATTTTTAGTTTCGCATGCCCCTCCAAATTTTAAGCTGGACATATTGTTGTATTAATAAGAATTGTATATATTATTTCGTCATTTATGATTGATATTAGTTCACATGTTTTTAAGTTATATGTTAACTATGCAGTTTTTTAAATAAAAGTTTTCTGAAATAATATTTTAATATTACTTATTCTTTATGTAAAGAAAGGGATAGTGAAGGAAACCAATTTGAAAGGATAATTAAGTTAAGCTTGATTCACACGTTCGTTGGAAATAGAAAGCAGAATCTGTACAGAGGCGCAGAAATTTACACACTTTAAATTTGACCCATGATGGATTGCAACGTTAAACAGCTGACTACCAACAGAGTTTATTTTATAGTGGATACACACACATTTTAGATTATTGTCCCAATGGATGTTTACAAATTATAATGCTGTGTCGTGGCATAATCCATTCCATCAATACACACGTTTTACATTAACGGGTTATTTCAAATCTCCATACAACGGCCAACGAAGCTGTCTGCTAGTTTATGACTGTAGAGTGGATGCGTCATCAAATGCGCATGCGCACTGATTTATAATGGTTGGTTCCCCTGTGCCTAGCATCTTGAACAGAGCAAAGTAGAGAATAGTTGAGTTGTGATTGGCATAGAGCGCATCACATGACCACGTTTCTGTTTTGAGCTAGTTTCTCGGCAAACGTGTGAATCCACAGTTTGGCCTAAATAGGGATAAACACACTTCTCTCTTTATTTCTTCTAATACTTTGCAAACTCAAAAAACTTCTTCACAATTTCATATTTTTAAATTTAAGGAAATATTCCTTTTCTTATAAAGAGACATAAACACAAAGAGATATATATATGAGACTACATGCTTGCTACTATTTTAGTCATATTTCAAATTCTTCAATCAAATAGTCCCATGTATCTTTTCTTTGTGTTTTATGTATTATCAATGTGTCTATTTAAAAAATTATCTATATGAAAAAAGTGCATTGAATAAAAACACATATTTGCACACACTTTGATGCTACTATAGCATCTTCCTCGGGGAAGTAGTAGTAATTAGCTAATTACTTCCCGAGGAAGATGCTATAGTAGCATCAAAGTGTGTGTAAATGTGTGTTTGTGTTTTTACTTTTTTTATTTATTACAAATACATAAAAAATATATTTGAAAATTTTAAAATCCTGTGTAGTTGTAGAAGTATAAAGAAATAAGTGTTATTGTTCTTATCAGGCCCTAACTTAAACATTCTTTCAGGTTGTCTTCCTTCTCTATCTTCTTAAACATTTCCAAGCCATTAGGCCATAGTTAATTTTATTATTACTTATATATTGTTGCTATTGGGGATGGGTAAAATATAATTTTTCTTGAATTTGTATCTTAATTTTGCCTACAAATACAACATTTGAATTTAAGAAAAGAGGACAGGAATAAGATGTTAATTTTCCCACAATTGTATCTTTTTGGTTGTATTCAATTCTATTTTGGTTCATATTAATTTAGTCGCTATAAAAAATAGAGATTGTAACTAAATCATAACTTATTTTGTGATATATTAACTTGCTGCGGATGAGCTTGCATGGTCTTAGCGTCACTCTCATAATAAATAGACTTAATTGCCAAAGATGGGGAGATGAGGGTTTGAATCTACATTGGACGTTCTGTAGATGGTTTTCCATTTTACCTTCATCATCCTCACAACATTAATGTAATAAATGGTATCTAGGTGGGTGGGTTGGTCCTAATATGTTGTAAGCATCATAATAGTCTTAAAATCTGATTCGGTGGCCACATGGTTTAATGTGTCACACTCCTGTTATACTAGACTGCTGGTGACAGGGAGATTGGGATTTGAGTCTAGATAGGGTGTACTGAGGGTGGCTATCCAAAGTGGTTTTCCACTCTCTTTACATGCAAATTAGGGTACAATTCCTACAAAATTTGACCTAACTCATCCCTAGCTCATTAGTGTAATTAGTACATTTGTATATAACAAACATGTAGTGAGATACAATGCTAAAAAAATATATTTCAAATCTCAAGAATAGTCGAGAATTTTAAAGACCCATTCCAAGTTACTTCGTATGTTTTATTGAATAAGTTGAATTAAGTTGTTTTGTAAAAATTCTGACAGTCAAATTATTGTGATTAAAGGTGAATCAAATATTAAATTTGAAATTTAGCTGTGATTTTTCTCTCTAACATTTGGTTGGAGTAATTTTTTTTACCATTTTTAGCCAAATAATGCCATTTCTTTAAGATCCAACATTTTATTCAACAAAATCCAATGATTTATTTACTGCAAGTCAGACTCTATAAGCGACAGCTAAAAACAACTTTGTTCAATGGCAGAAGTAGCAAGTGTGAACAATGTGTCTTATGATAAAATAATATTCAAGAGGTATTATATTTAACGAGTAAAGAACACACACAAATATAAATAGTTTATATAAAAAAAATACAGCTAATTTGTTAGGTAAGATATTAAATATTTTTTTCATCATCTGGTGTCCAATCAAGTAATTTCAAAAATTCATCTTCTGTAAACTGGATTACTCTTCCTGCTTCCAAATGTCCCTAGAAAAAATAAAGTATATTTTTTATTTAGATATATTTTAATATACATGTATGCACACCAATCATACATTATCGCTTAGGAGCTGTCTGTACCTTTTGCTTCTTGAGGTTATCTATGAGTTGTAATTGTTTCTTGAATCCGTGTATTAGTTCCATTTTTTGTCTTTCCAACTTTTTAATTGTGGAAGTCAACTCTTCCACCTTCTTACGGCCTTGGTCTCGTACTTCCTGGATACACACAGTTGCAATGTTAGTTATATGTTGTTACATCTCATGGTTAACTCACTCAAAAGACTGCAGGTAAATTGAGAAGCAAACTGGACAGTTTATTTATCTAAAAAAACTTTTCAATGGAAATTATTAATGTAAAAACAGAAGAGTGATAAGAACTAATATAATATGGCAGTTTACATTTTACATCGCTGCCATTGGACAAATAAATAATGGATGCCACTTGAAGAAAATTTATCACTATTACTCAATACCTAAACCTAACTTTCTTTATATCGAAACTCGTCAGGAAAGAGTGTTAAACACGCAATGCAACTAGCTTAAAGAAGAAGAAAAAAAGCACATGCAGGGAGAAAAAGTATATTGGTAAAGAATGATGAACATGAACACACAAAAAAAACCTCAGAAAATGAACATATGAATATAAATTATAATTGTATAGCTTTTTAAGGAAACCCTCTTTTTACTTCAACTTCAACTTGTAATATATTGAGATTTCCAATGACATTTCAAAGCTTAGTTAAAATTTGTTTTAAATAAAAATTGCTCCAAACAAAGATTTAATTCATACCATGAGAGTAACAATTTCAAATTTACTAGAAATGAAAAACAGCCAACTAGAGTGTTTCGGTCTCTTCTTGTGAACCACAATATATTGTGTCAACTGGATTCATATGGTCCCTGAATGGTGTCTTAAGGATTGTATTTATAATATAGTCTCAGGACCCCTAAGCCACGGAAGACTTGTCACACAGTTGTCTCTCACAAAGGGGGTCATTTTAAAAGAGGTTGGCAGAAGTGGTTCTCACATGAGTTTGAATATAAGTACCTTTTAATTCTGTTGCAGTTTTTTATGATTGTATGGATCAGGAAATGCCTGACTATGAAAACGTTTTTGAAGTTGTGTCTCTTGGAATATAAGGTGAGCTTTAACACAATAATTTTCTCTGTTGGTGGGTAGAGGATGAGACAGTGTGATTTAATCACTTTTTGGGGGTGGGGTTACCTTTGAAATTTCTCAGCTAAGGCTTAGAGCAAATTGATACAACCATTTCTAGATTTAAGGCAACATGTATTAACTTTGGTGGGATATATGTTTCTAATGTGAAAGTTTATTTTTAAGCACACTGCAAAAAAAAAAAGTAGAGTCAAGTCCAAATTAGTTTGATTTACCTTGTAGGCTGAAAAGGCTGAAAATCATCATACCTTCCACTTCACTCCAGCCTATGTTTCACTCAGACTTGTTCTTGCATACTTCTCATTTTGTACATAGTAAATATTTGAAAATAATTTTCATGGATTATTGATTAAATAGTACCCTTTTATTGGAAAAATTCCATACTTTTTTTTATTCTTATATATACTTTTTTTTATTCTTATATTTTCTATATTGTTTTAATTCTCATAGTGGACTTACCACTTTTGTGGTTTTACATGACAGCTAGCAGAAGCTAGCAAATGGTATCAGTTACGCCAACATTGTCTAAAAATAACTTTTGTCACCATATTTGGAAACAATTATTATTTACTAATTACTACTATTATAATTACTAAAAATATTATCAATCACTTTTAAATATACTTCCTCAAAGATTACAGTATAATTTTTCTTTTCATTCTTGTGGCAATTACCGGTCATGGATATCCATATTTAATTACATTAATGTATTGAGGAGGAAGGTCAAATTTAAAGGGTACCTACATGCATATGAAGATCGTGGAAAATCATTTATGTAAAACCCAGCAAACTAGATTAGAAAGGATTAACGTTTTGTTTGTATGCCCACAAGTGTGGGTATATCATACTTCTTTCATGTAACTTACGACTATAACCAAATACCTCAAAATTTGAAAAAAAAGTTTTTCTTAAAAAGCTAAATATTTAATTAAAACTCTAAACTAGTGATTATCAAATATTGAGAGTTACTTGAGTAAAACGTGTAATTGTGTTATATATAATATTAATTGAATTTTTACAAGGATGTGTTTAGCTCTTCAATAAATTTATTCTCTATAATCTCCAAAAATTAAATTGTGTGAAAGAAAATAAAGTACAGGAAATATTAACACTAGAATAAAATTTAAACTATAGTTATGAAAATATCAAAGATTTACTTGAATGACAGAAATAATAGGGGTCAGAAACCTTTTCTTCTTGTTTGACTTGTTTAATTGTGGTCTTCAGTTTTTCTGTATCTTCTAGGCAGCGATTTAAGCGCACCTCATTGCTCCCTGTCGTTTGTAGAACAAACTTCATCTCTTTCCGTAACGACTCCACTTCCTTATAAAAATGATCATTTAGACACACACAAAAAAAGAAGCATCATTTGCAAAGATAGTAAAAGTGTTCTCTTTCATCAAAACCAAAATGTGAATTAAATATTTTTGAATGGAAGTTGGGTAAAATTTTCATTTCATGAACTGAAATAAACTCATTTAAACATATAGTTATGATTATATCATTAAATTATTTTAAGGTCTTTATTATAGAATTAATATTTTTAAATTGTGAAAGGGTATTTAAAATGTCTTCTAAGAGCTGACCATAAACTATGTATAGATACCAAGGGAAAGACTAGTGCTCGGTGTGACGAGGGGGTCGAGGGAGTTGAATGGGTGAAGTCAGATTACAATTGTGTCGGGTGATGTTCTGGTCAATAAACCAAACTGTGTGTACACATAAACATACAAGATCAACTTCAATCGGCAAGCTTGACGGACACGTTTCAATCAAAGGGTTTGTTGGGATCCAACAAAATGTTGAACAGAGTTTACACTCAAAATTAAGAATGTTCAGCTACATAAGTGCAAAGTTGAAACTAGGAATAGGGATCAATGGTTGGTTCATGACCCGGAGTTCATGCAGGGACAAACTGACTGATTAGCTAGCAGGACAATTGTGTCCGGTACTTCATCAGAGGATGATGTCAAACTAAAGACCTCTTTATGGTCTAAGAATATATTAGGGAGAGAAGGTAGTTTCCCATCAACAGATACCATGTATCAGACATCTTTTGTAAATAATTGTATATTTTATATTTCATGTTATTAAACTAGTTAGTTATAGATTAGAAACACATCTCTAATATTATTTAAATATGTGCGTGGCTCCCATCTTCTATGAACTGGTGACCGGTCATAACAGGTTATATAGGCGCCAACTCAAAATACTGAGAGCAAAAAAATATCAGCATGATTTAATTAATGGACAGCCTAATATAACAATAAGAAGGATAACCTGCACTTTTATTTGAGTAGTGCTGAGCAGCTGCCTAGTAAATGTTGTATAAGACTTATCAGCACAGTTACTAGTGACATTTACCCTCCAAGTACCCTTAAAGTACATCAGATTTGTGTTTACCAAGGAAGACAAATGTTTTTGCCCCCATCCATTCAAAAAATACATGTATTCAATTCTTGGCATGGCCAAAAAAAAGAATTATCATTGATGAAATTTAGGTCCCCCCATTCAGTGATCAATTTACGGCCAGCGAATGGAAAATATAATAATAACAGAATGCCTCTGTGGTCTAATGTTCAGAGTTTCTGCCTATACATCCAGGATTCGATCCCCGGCACATCCAGAATTTATCTATGAAGCAGTGGGTCTGCAACGGGGTCAAACTCAGCCTTGTGAGGACAAATGAGGAGCTACTTGAGTAAATAGGTATCAGCTCTGGTCTAGAAAACTGATATTAACTGCCATATGGTCTGATGTGATAAGGTCATGGGGTTAGTAGTAATAATAATAATAATAATAATAATAAATACCTTTCTAAGAGCAACATTTTCCATCTCCCTTTGTTGCAGTTTGCGATTTATGATGGTGCATTGTTGTTCCTGCTTGCAGAGTTGTTCTTTAGTGGTGATTGCTTGTTGATGCCATTTGTTGCGGTCCTCCTCAACATTCTTTAACTCTGAATGTTGTTGGTGCCACTCTTCTGTCTAGGTACAATACAAGTGTACCCATTGGTCTTATTTGCTTTTACCTTCTACAAGTACATGCCCAAATATAAGTAATTCAGGGAATGCAAACTATGGTGTCTTTTTCACGTTTAATAGAAATATGTTCGAATATTTTTTAAATATATATATATTTATATTAATAAAATCAAGAGTTTCTTTGTCTGTCATGACCATTGTGCAATATATTCTGCATGCAGAGGTCTAAAAGTATAAAAGAAATTAGTAGCCCCTGTGCACCAACGTGTATACCTCGAAACCTTTAAATTCCTTACAGACACCATTATTCAAGCCCTTTTCCAGGTTTTTTTTTATCTCGATGGACCAAATCTAGGCATACTAATTCCAGGTTTTCCTAATCAGTGGCCACCCTGTTTAGTTAAAGTGACTTTGAATTTTATGTATCTGTGTTCAGCCAGAAGTTTAGATTCTATATAAGTGTAGCAAAACCACATTTAAGGAATCTAATGACACTTACTTGGGTAATACTAGAGTTGAAAGTGTTGAAATAACACAATAAAATTCGAACTGGTGGGTGCATGGTCTAAAAGTCAAACTCATATAATCTGTTTTGCTTATATTGTAGGGGTCGGGGTTCAAATCTTGGCTGACTGTACAAAGGGTGGTTTTTCCTAAACTTTTTCACTTCCCCTCTACCACAAATATGAGTACATTTCCTCTAATTACTACCTTATTTACCATTAGTATAATTAATATATGACTTACTTCAGTGGCTGCATGGTCAAGGTGTGCCACTCTCCTAATAGACTAGACTGTCGATAGCGGGGAGATCGTGGTTGGATCCCCGGGTGTGTGTATATATATATTTTTTTCGCAGTATCACAATCACAATACTTTCTCTATTCAAGTAAAATTTATTTTAAGAAAAATAAATGTATTTACATAAATATTCATGACAAGTGTTAAATTAAAATAAACTGTCTTATTTAGCTAGAGGGAATGCGGGAAAATCCATAGTGCTGTTGGTTCGGTTCAAACTATGATACGTTGTCAAACACACAAACCATACTTTGATAATAATCATCTTGTTTATTATAAAAAAAGGTTTGTTTTTTTGTAGGATATTTAAATAAAATACTAAGCAAACAGTATAAAACAATTTACACCAAAAAGATAAATATTTTTCAACACACCCTTTTCTTGTAGTCTGCCTGTAATTTGCTAACTTCATCTTGTAAAACTTTCACCTTTGCTCTGAGAAAGCGTATTAACCCCTCTGCACCCATGCCTTTGCCATCTCCTAAGGCCAAATCATTCGTGATGCATTGAGGTATTCGGACACTAGAACAATGAATATATATGCCACCTACCATATTAGGCCTATGCATCTATATTATTTATGTACACAAAAAGAGTATGTCTAACAGTCACAATTCAATTTTTGTGTAGAATACCAAATATAATAAGGTTTACAGGACTGTGCATTACCATTGTTCTTGTTCAGAAAGCTGTTTACTACAGTCTAGGCCCTTATCTGACAGCTAGAAAAGTTAATAGATATAATTTCATGTATCCATACATCAAGTCATTTTTATATCCATTAATGTTTCCAGCCTATGGTCCAGGTCAGTATTTTATTCAAGCCATATATTTTCCACTACCGGCTTGCTAGGCTAGTCTTAGCTTGATATGCCTTATAATAACTTAAGGACAGGTATAACATCCAGTCCCCAGATGTTAATTTATCGCTATAAAAGGGTAAATAAACATTTCACCAACGAGAAATTTTCGGCCATGCTGGGAATCGAACCCGGGACCCCTAGCTCAGTAGATAGACATGTTATCGACAAGTTATGTGAAAACAAATATAATCTATAACATTACAAATAGTTCCTGCATTACAATGTAGATTAATTTCCCTGGCTTGTGTGTGTGTGTGTGTGTGTATGTATATATACACACACACACACTCTGCAGTATGATCAAACTTTTTCTTATTTGATTCCTTTTTCCACATGCCTAGATGGTAAGATGTTATATTCTCTAATCTCATAAGTCCAAGAAAAACCAGATATAGGCTAAGTTAGTGAAATTAAGTTGTTTTTATCCGAGACTTACCTGATAATGTCATTGTTTTTTTTGACTGGTGGATGTTCATTTGTTGAAGAATGCAGCCCTCCTTTGTAAACTGGTTGGTTGTACCTCTGTGGTGAAGCATGTGCATGATTATTAATAGATGTTTGAGATGTACTGGCTCCTCTCGTTGAACTTGTGGAAGCACAACTCTTGGGGACAATGGACAGTCTTGAACTACCATATCAGTGGAAACAAAAATTACATACATATCTAATGTATATATATACATACTTAATTGCGCAGATAGCTAAAAACAACAACAACTCTGTACTTCATCCATTCTCACTTAACTTTCTTTGCGTTTCCCTATCCTTGCATACACCCTTCGCTTCAACAACATCCATACACCGAGTCATGCATGCTATTTTCCTTTTAAAACTATTGATGTTTCTCTTTTTTCACACATTCGTCTACAACATTTAACCACATCTTACATCTAGTGTACCCCTTTCTTTTGATCCGCACAATCTACCTTCATATAGGCCTATTTGTTTCCTCATTCATATTGCGCTCTCACAGCTATTTAACAAAATGTTAAAACTCAAGGCTTTGTTTTGTTGTGGCAGTTAACTGGCAAACCGTGTTTGCAATACTATAATATTTATTTCTAATAATGTTCATGTTTTGTAAGGAGTACCTAATAATAACTGAAAAATCACCGATGTCGATGTCATATAAGAAAAGTATATAAAATAAGGGAAGAGAAGGGAATATAAAAGAAGATATAAACTTACTAACAATTTAAAATATTTATACTTTTAAAGTCACCTGCCTTTTTAGTGAATTTCTTCTTGTGTCTATGTTGTTTGTTAAATGGTTTTGTAATTTCTGGAAAAACAAGAAACAAATAATAATAAATTACCTGGCTGTCAACTTTTAATTGTGTTTGGTATAGGAGGATTTGTGCTCTTTTTTATTGTCTTTTTCTTGCAAAATATTAGTATTATAAATTAATGTTCCCAATAAGTGTATTATTATAAGGGTCCATAAATAAGCCTACCGTGAGATTTAGAGGAGGGATGGGACACTCTTCACTTCATGTACTCTAAAAATGTAGCGTTTTATTTCTAGCACAAGATTTTTGTACTTAAGAATTGTTAGGTAGGCCTATTTAATAAATAATTACAATTCTTTTTTTTTACATTTTTAAAATTGTAATTATAAAGTGTAGGAGGCCTACTTACTAAATGGTTGTTGGATATTTTTTATCCCATCCTTCCCTTATCTAGGGAGGCATGAGACATGGTCAGAGGAAGGATGGACCAGCACACTTTTAAATTTGACCTTAACAGAAATAGGCTAACCCTTGTCTCTTACAATAAGATATGTATGAGTATAATCATAAGAGGTTCTTCAATTAATTGTTCCAACACTGTGTCTATTAAACTAAACCATCTCTCACTAGAGAGGAAGATATGTTAAGGCTACAAATTTATCACAACATAACTGTTCAAAATGTGTTTTGTGCTAGTTTTCAAACACTCACTCAAGGGTGTTATCAAACACACATCTAAATCTACCACCTTGTTAGACCATTCTTGGATTTGGAAGAATACCAACTATTTGATTCAAGTCCACAAAAGAAATATCACTATCTACCAGCATTTTTTTTTATCTATGTCATTGGACTTAAGCGCCGTCACTTATACTTCCTGTTGGCCAGTGCAATCATTTATTATTATTATTATTATTACCGCGACTTACCACCCGTTCGGGTTATACACTTTAAGTACTAATTATGCTAATGGATTAGAAATTGGGAAGGTTGTATTAGAGGAAGTGAACCCACATTTGCATGGAGGGAGAGTGGAAAACCATTTAGGAAAAACCACCCCCAGTTCACCCGACCTAGATTCAATCCTCGATCTCCTCGTCCTCAGCAGTCGAGCTCAACACGACTAGCATGTTAGCCAACCTTGCCACCGAGGCGGGTCACCAGTGCAATCACTTTGTTCTGGAAGCCCTTGTATATTGATTGCATGCTTATACATATTTTGTAGTGTTACGGGAACCTCTTAACAACTTCACTAATGCCAATATTACTTGTTTTAAGAGGTTAGGGTTTTGTTTCGGATCAACCACTTCTATTGCATCCTCTTCAGCTGACTCTACTCATGAAATGGCTGTTGGCTCATCAATTTGAGAATCTTCAGTTTATGTATTGTTAACTAATTTAGGAACAATATTGTTTTGTCCTTTTTATTTATGGGTGGTTTAGGCCTAAGTTTGGATTTCATTTGTTCTATTTCCTGTTTTTTGGAAGTGTCTGTCAAAATGCGTCTTTTCCTCACATAGCTAGTGAATTAAAATCAAATTTTTATTCTATAAAGATTTAAATAGGCTTGAGTTATATTTAGTATATAGAGCTGATAGTAAATGTCATATGGAAGCTATTGAAAGTATTGAGCTGTAGGACTTAGCCTGTTCTATGGGTTTAGCCATTAAACTTTTAAAAATAATCATGCTTTTAATAGAACTATCTTATTTTAAAGTTATTAATAAGGTAGGCCTTTAAAGAAGGCCCATATAAAATAACATAGGCCTACCACATAAAGCCTACAATAAACTAAGAATATGAGGGATGGTGGTATAATTTAGTGTATTTAATTACTTGCTTTTGATATGTTTAATAAACAAACAGTAATCCTTACCCTGAAAATCCAGGGCTTTTATTCACAAAATAGTAATTTAATAATACAATTTAAACTTTTATTAATAATGCACAAACCAAAACCAAACCAAATAAAATAAAATCAGTGACACCAACAGTTATATTTTAAATCTCACTGTTCCATCCCTTCAGCCCGAAAGGGCGCCATTACTATTCTTGTTGTGTTTATATGTATCCCCATGTCGTGTCCATTTTCGAGAGCCCCTCGGGGCTGGTGTTAATGTCCATCCCATTGTGATTCCCCATGTTTTTATTCATGTTTTTATATGTACGTTTACAGGAAAGAAAATAATAAATACCTAACAAACAACAAACAATAAGTGATTAGTGGCTTGAGCAAATGTTGGCACTATCATTGCCAACGGGTGCCGCTGGTCAGTAAAGCTTGATTGTGTGGACTCACACTCTGGAGATTTTTGTTATATTGGCCTACTTAGGCCTAATTATTTATATCTAAATTACAATTTTAGTGAGATCAACACAATTCATTTTTATTGCCTTTTTCCTATACCTTAATCGAATTCTCATGCATCCATATAGTAAGTCTACTTAAACACAAATTACGAACCATTACACACTCAACTTCTTTCATTAATTGATTAGTTTTTATTTCTAGCTCATCATTGAGTTTATGAAAATTTTCTTCTTTAATTAGAAAGTTGTTTTCCATTATTAATTATTTTATTACTGTAAACTAATAAATAAATATTAAAACGTCAGGCTATTTAAGGTTATGTTGGCTCACATTTAAACTCGCTCTGACCCTCTGACATTTAAAAGCCATCCAGTGAAAAGCATTATAAAAATATATTTGAAGCCAAATGCCTAGCGCCAAGGCTAGTAGTCTAAACAGAGGTCTAGAATATCTTGAAGCGTTAAAACGGAACGCCATATTGCATTTGGAATCAATAAATAAGCTCTCAGTATACGCTGAGGTGAAATTCTAATAATACCAGGAATCTACTTCATGTTTTCTTCTCAAATATACTTAAAATTTGTATTTAAAATCTAAATATAATTTCAGAGAAAACTAAGATGTTATCGAAGGTTTTATAAGAATGATTGTAATCCTATTAAGAATATTTTGTATTTTAAAGATATATTACTCAAGTTGAAAAAGCTCCAGATTTTTTTACAAAAAAATGTTAAAATAGTTATTGTAAATTCGAATTATTAAAGCATTTGAATATTTATTGCAGGTAGAATGTTGCGTATTAAAAGAGTCCTTTAACAAAAGAATAAACTATATACTAACTTCGATTTCTCTCTTTGAAACATTATTTTCCAACCTTTTGAACTCTACGTATCTAATGTCATAGTAATATATATATATATATATATATATA
>CABFOW010004851.1:0-33520 GCA_902141385.1 Timema californicum | reverse complement strand
TATATATATATATATATATTAAATATCTATATATATTAAATATCCATATTTGTAACACTGAATTTAGGTTCCATATTAGTAGTTTTTCATGTTTGCCGAATATTGAGCTTGCAAAAAAAAAAAGAATTTATTCTCTTTTTTTAAATTTGTATTACTTTTTTTTGTCTTAGTGGTGCCACAACGTGGGGCCTTTGGAATGTTCATTTTGCTTAATGAAAGGGAGCGCCTTCCAAGGGCATTGCCAAGTTTGAATGCAAGCAAGCTGAACCAGTAAGCACGTGAAGTTTTTAATTTTTGTGTGTGTTTTGCTTACGGTTAGTTTCAAGCAGGATCATGGACCACCAAGACCTAGGCAATATGGTTGAATTTCCTACGAAAAATGCTAAATAGCTGGAAACCACTGAGCCCATTGTGGATAACATTGTGTTGGAGCCGATGGGTATGTGGCCAGTGAGGAGGCAATACTGGTGTAGGTAAGAGAACGTTTCATACATACGAAGGGCATAATGGAAATGCTTCAGGCAGTTTTCCAACAGTTAGCCCAGATTCATTTGAGCCAACATGAAGCACTTAAATCGCAAAAGGCTAATGCCGCTGCATTGCAACAATTGAAACATCGAAAGGCACGAGGAAAGATTGCAATTGATTTACAGCAGCTTCAGGATAGCTTTCTACAACTAAAAGAAGTTGAAAATAAGGTTTAAAGAATTCAAAGATGCTGATATCGCTGATGCAACACAGCTGCAGGAGTCAGCTATAAGATTTTCAGGTAAATTCTAATGGCATGATAAACACCCAAATTAACCATATAAATAAGACCATATACATCCAATAATTTCAGGGGCGTGGGGGAGGGGTGTTTGGTGGGCACATCCCCAATTGCGAAAGACTAGAAAAAATTACCTAAATGATAAACTGTTCTAGAAGCTATCTGAATTGTTTTTATGGCAACATAGCCCCCTAACTGCTGAAGGTTAGGAAAAATTCTAGATATTAAACACCTCTAGAAGCTAGCTAAAGTTGTTTTTATGACATCATTGCACCCTAACTGCCGAAGGCTAGGTAAAATTATAAATATTAAACAACTCTAAAAGCTGTATAGTTATTTATTTAAACACTTATAGAAGCTCTATAAAGTGTTTTTTTTATGGCAACATAGCCACCTAACTGCCGAAGGAAAAGAAAAATTATAAATATGTGAATTCTCAGTTTTTGCATGTATATACTATCTATCTATCCTCAAGCTTGTGAAAATTAAATATATTTTTTATACAATATCAGGGTAATATTAAAATCTTGCACGTGGTGAAACTGAATTTGGAATCTAGATTTCGTAATCCTAGCTGATAATTCTTATGGAAAAGTTTGCTTTGTCATTTGTCATTTAGTTAATAATTTTCTATAGTGTTGTATTGTAACCTCTGGCTGATTCAATCAAAAAATTTTAAATACACAATACTGCAATGGGATCTGTACGTGTAATAAATGACGACTCACATTTTCAGAGTGAAATGTCAGCTTCTGGTACAAAGCTTGTTGTGGTCGATTACACTGCCACTTGGTAAGTTTTGTCAAGACGTGTTTAACCTCTAGGTCAATTCTTAGTTAAAATTTTATTTGTAAATTTGAATACTTTTTTTAATATAGTTTGTAGGGTAACTTGGTGTTAAACAAAATTTTAGAGGGCTGTTTACAATAAAATGTGCACCATTAATTTTAAGCGTACAAGCCGGTTTACACGACCAAGAAAATAAAACTAAATTGGTGTTAAAAAGTTACTAAATTCTCAACATTGCTTTTCCCTTAAATTTTCTTCACTGAGCAGTAAAGATTCTTGAGGAATGCAAATAAATGGTAGAAGTCCCATGTGGGGGCAGAAGAAAGTATTATGGGCTGTATCTAAATAGTCTACTTATGCGGCCTCGACTTGACTCAATACTAATACCTATTCTATGACTTGACTCGTGCCCTTGATAATTGCATTGGCAATCACATGACCAAGTGTAGAAAAATTAGAATAGTCATGAAGGATACCAATGTCTTGGTCATTATGGATATTAAGGCTACCAGCCATGTGCTGTTCTCGCCGTGTTGGTTGTGGTGTTTAGCTGGCAATTATTTTTGTATTATCGTTTGGTCTGCTAGAGTACTGAAACGTTTTCCGCCATTTTAAATAAGGATGGTATTTACATAGTTTCCAAGATCTTAGGTTGGAAGCAACACTGCGGGCCGTTTGAATATCTTTTGCAGTCTGCTATGAACAGTGTGAGAAGTGTAAAATCATCAAGACTGCATCAAATCTAAAATTCACCTATCTGACTAGGTAGCCTTGAACTATTTTGATACAGCCATGTTTTTATATCTAGCGGATTAACTCTAGGAAGAGAAGTTTTTGAAAACATTTTTTTTTTCTCATTGTTGACTAAATGTAGCCTAACTTATAATATTATGTCTAATCACTCTTGTTGTGATTTGTCAAAAGTGATAGGCCAGGTTACATAACTTCTGATTTGAAACATTAATAACATGTATAGTGTTAGTAAATTTACTGTAACTTTAGTTAACAGGCTGTTCAGTGATATTTAAAATAGGTAAAAATCAGGGAATTTGTTTGAATTTTAACAGATTCACTATAAAATTATGCAACTTTTATTTAGAACAGTCAACATTACATTTTTCTTTCAGTTGGTGCTAATATATTTTGTCCCATTTGGACATTATAATCTCAATTCTCAACGTCAACAGGTGATTCTTGTGCCTTCTTTCCACCCTCCACCACATGTATTCATTCAGCCAAAGTTGGGTCATGGTTATGTACATGCACATGAATTCGATCACTATATAGGACAAAGAAATTAAAAAAGAATGCATCTAAACAACAATTTTAAATGGTTCTGGTGAAAGGTGATCTTTTAATGTCTCAAAATATTTCATTGAAATTTAACTTAGATCACACTACCCAAGAGCCCGTATCTTTAGGATTAAATCCTTTAGTCCCTTCCTAGAGTGATACAATTTCAGATTGTGTGTGTATACAAATATTACATTTTGTTACAATCTTAAAAAAATAATATTTGTAATATATAACGACTGAAAAAGTTGTAATTTTGCGCTGGAAAACTGGGAAATGTCAGGGAATTAAAAAAAAAACTAGCTGGACACACTTGTTAACCTCCTAGATCATGATTTCACTACCCTATAGGCTATGTATGCTGGTGCGACCTACAACTCACTAGGCCTATAATAATAATAGTTGAGTATTAAGTTAATTCAACTAACTCAGGCTCATTATTTTGTTATTATTTTGGTATAGATCAACTTTTAACTGTTCCTAAACTACAACTTTTAACTTGGTTTTTAAGCCTATGCTTCATTAGGACAGTCGACATTATAGCCTACAACCAACTTATTTTTTATCTTGTATGTTACCTAGGTATTACATTTTTGGGGTAGAGAACATTTACGGTTTCTTAATGAGAACATATATAGGAAAAAACCTTACCGAGTAATGTTATTAATTCCATAAAACACACAAAAAAATCTGTCACTAAAATATTTTGATTGGCTAGTTAAATTAATGTCTATCCGAATTCAAACATGACAACTTTGGACGGAAATAACTATTCTCTAAATGTACTATAAATTTAATTCCATCCAAAAAGAAGGTTAAGTAAATCTATATGTGATAGTTTGAATTTTGTTAATTCACTAAAAATCTAGAATATGGTAGGCCTACATGTTGGTTAGAGGAGATAAAACTATCATCACATTTGCAAGATTTGGGTTTGATATGGGAAAAAGCAAGATGATCAACGTGTGGTCGCTGCAGGCCTTAATGTCTTGCGATAACCTGCGAGATAAGTGAGTCGAGAAAATATTTTCTAAATGATAAATTATAAAGATTCTTTGTGTATGTATGTTGATTTTTGTGTCTTATATAATCGGCACAGCCTAAATTGAGGTGTGTGATTGTTTAATATTAGCTCTGTTCTGGATTGTGAATGACCAAACGAGTATTGCAAGCTGTTAAGATTAGCAAGTAAACAAATATAACCTATGCGCTGACATAAACAGTGTGTCAGAATTCCCCATGGTAAATCAGGCTAGAAGCCAGGTTAAATAGGAGCGTATCCAGCTAACAGGGCTGACTAATCACCATCAAGTTTAGGGGGTCACTCTGCCCGGTTTTGTGGCTATGCGGGCCAAGACGCTGGATCATCGGTATGTGTATTGTAGGGCTACCGTTGAGCCCAAGGTACCGGGGTTCATAACCATGTAGGATCACCTAGAGGTCATTCAGGCCATTGGTTAAGCATGTCTTGCATACTTCATTCTGTCATGAGCTTCTAAGTAAATCTATCAAGTTTTCCCATATCTTTTTAATATTTCTCATCATCATAATTTGCGATATAACAAGGTATTATAATAAAACCATAAAAACTCAAGCCAGATGTCAATTATGAACCCACACAGTGATATATCCAGTAACCACCTTATTCTCGGCCGCAACACATACTGATTAAATAGGCCCACACAGACGAGGGGGTGCCACTTATTTAATTATTATTATTATATTATTATTATTATTATTAGCACCGCGTCTTACTACCCGTTCGGGTTATACGCACTTACGCTAATGTGTAATGGTAGGGTGATTGTGAGATGAAGTGAAGGACCTACAGTTTAACGTGGAATCCGAACCACGGTGGAGGCCTGGCATTCCTCACATTCACAAGATGTCTTGTCAGAGGTGAAGGAAGGGTTTGGTAATCAGATAAATATTTGCCGGGACCGAGGATTGAACCCCGGCCGCCAGCATATAAGTCTGACACCTTACCCCTAGACCGCCAGGTCACCCCACTTATTTAATTAATAATGCTGAAAGGTAAGGCATTTTTGTATTAAAAAATCTCAATAGAAACTGTAAATGTTCTTGGCCCACTTTGTGTGTGTCGATATAGTAAACTAGGCCTTTCAAGGTGATACATTACCAAATTTGTTTTTTCTCAGGTGCGGGCCATGCCAAAGAATTGCACCGCATTTTGAGCAATTTGCTAGGAAGTACCCTAGAGCATGTTTCTTGAAGGTAGACGTGGACAAATGTCAGGAAACAGCGGCCAGCCAAGGTGTTTCTGCCATGCCAACTTTTATTTTTTATAGAAACAAGGTTAGTTTGGGGTTACTTTTTTACTTTTAGCAAACATTAGCTTTTTTTAGGCTTGGGATTTAATGGGTTCATTTTAAACTATTGCATTCCTTTTTGTCAGCTTTCACATTTTATTCTTTCACCCAAGAATTCCAGCAAGTAGATACTGAAAGGTACTCAGTTGATGTACCGTAAGCCTGGATTCTTTAACTACCATATACATTTTGAATTCAATTAAAAATAATTGTGGATAACAAACCTAAGAATAACTAAGTATTCAGTTTTGTTGAATATTTTATTCAGAATCATTGTGGCCTGACCTCCTCCCCCTTTAAACATGTTTATTGTATCAGTGTTTGTAGTAGCCTACCATACTAAAAATAATGTAAAACTTAAAGCTTATATAGCCTAAGTTATATGTTAGTAGATATTGATTTATTATATTTTGAAGGTTATTTGTGTTACTAGATATATATATTTAATCTACTTCTAATTGACAATTATTGTGGAACCTAAATAAAAGTTTTTATTGCTCTTATACATCATGTTTTGTGCTAAAAGTTTATAAATGCAAGAATTAAATTGTTTACTAGACCAAGATTGATCGCATCCAAGGAGCAAACCATGAAGCTTTAGAAAGTAAAATACAGCAGTATTATGGAAGCGAAGAAGAAGAGGACGGAGATAGTGCTGTGCATGGACATGTAAGCGATTGTATTGTTTGGTTTAATAGGGCACAGCTTAGGATAGTAAATACTATTTTCTCGATGTCAATTAATATGAATAATACAAACCATTCTTATTTTCTAAAGTAATTTAATACTTTTAAATTACAGCATGATTTAACGTTTTCTGGCTAGTTATATGGAATGGATTATAATATTATCACGTGTTAATATCAAAATACGCTAATTATCTTGGAATTGTTTCATGGTAGTTGAATGTGTCTTTTCTAAGCACATTTATTGATCACTTAAACTTGCACATTTTTATCTAAGGTGCGTGCACACACACCTTTGTGGTGTCGCATACATCTATTTCAACCCTTGTTACATTAAGAATCACAAAAAAGAAATTATTCACACCACACCCCATACGTGTGTCCACTTGTACAGTTTTTTTTAAGACTGGTTAACATTGCGAACCAACAACAAACTTGATCACATCCGAGACCTGTGGGCCACCTCAAAGATTTACTGAGAGTGGGGAGAGGATTGCCACGTGGCTGCCTTACAATGTTGCGTTGTTCCCCTTTACCACAATATTGCTATTAGGACTGTGGCGGTACGACAAGAATCTGACTACTCTATTTTTCTACTGTTTGACTCTTCCAAACCAGCTAAAATAAATTAATTATTAATAACAAATTTGCTGCAGTAAAATTCTCCAATACAGATTACTTTATGGGAAGCTTCTTTGACATTGTGAATTTATTTTAAAATATTTTTTTTTAAACAAAATTACAAACATTGATCCAAAGGGAAAATAAAGGTATTAAGTTAAAATGATATATTTACCATTTATTGTTATAATATCCTAAGTTTTTATTTTGAAGCCAGAGTTAACAGACAAGACTCCAATTCTGACTCAGACCCCATCCAAAATTGCTGACGACTCAGACACCACAACCCTGTTGCTATCAACACTACAAATACTGTCAATAAGAAGGTTGGTTTCTTATCACTTGACATACAGGCAGATCAAACAAAAATAGAGAGGTTCTGAGAAAATTGGTGCCAAGACATAGATATTACGTTTCAAACACACACACACACATACCTGTAAACTATACTGTTTGGGCTGCTCAGGTCAGCTCAGGTTTATTTTTCAGACTTACAGGGTATAAGACAAATAATCCTGACTTTTTTACTAACATTCCCATAAAAATAAACCCACATTGAAGAAGTTATTGAAATATATGTTAATTTGTAATAATATAAAGGGTGATAAAGCCATAACTTTACAGCATTTATAGGTTGGGTTTTATTCATGTTCACTAAATTACCTATCTTTGGTCTAGTTTTTGTATTTGTCCAGATTTAAGCTAGGATAAGACGCTAATAGCTTGTGTAATAAACATGGAGACACTTGTAATTACTTTTCTTTCAGATGGACTTGTCGACGTTTATCTACAAGCAGCAATGTGAATGCTTAAACGAATCTGATGATCATCCCTTTGTCAACTGTTTGACTAGTTCAGGGGGGTTCTTGGAGTCTGACTGTGATGAGCAGGTCAGTTCCAAAATATACCTAGACCGTTCAACTATACATTAAAGTACACAAAATATTAACTATGTGTTTATGAGTACATATGTGCAAACAGTCATCATGTTTCAACATTTATTGGTTCACATTCAAAAGCATGTATGGCTATTAAATATTATAAGCTACTGCTTGTCACCTATTGCTACCTAGACTGTTAGTCATGAAATTTTTTAAAGAAAATAAATATCTCCCCGCTTTAGTGGCTGAATGGTCTAAGGCGCTTATCTCGCAATAGACTATAGGCTTCCGATGACACGGAGATAGTAGTTTGATCCCAGTCGGGTGTACTGAAAGTGGTTTTCCCACTTTCTCTACACAAATGCGGTTAGACTTCCTCTAAATTCAACCTTCCTCTTCCTTAACCCATTAGTGTAATTAGTACATAAGTGTATAACCAAACTGGGTAGTAAGACGGGGTGTTAACAGAATAGTAAATTTTCCAGTAATTTTTTTTTCTCCGCGTCTTGCTAGCCGCTACATTTACACCCATGTGAACCAATTATACTGTGTTGAATTTAGATGTATACCTGCAGAGCAAAAAACTACTTAAAAGAACACCATTAGTATATCTGACTGGGATTTGAGCTCTGATATCATCATCATCGACAATCCATAGTTGTGAGAGTGATGCCCTAGACAGAGTTTGACCAGGCATTTAAAACTTGCGGCCTACATATCACATTTGTTTTTATCAAATTTACAACATTTCACGGATGTGCAATTTATTAAAGAGTGCCTAAAAGTATATCTAGGTGGAAAAAACCCGATAAACCTTTTCATTTTATACATACAAAATTGTATTTTTGAAATAAAAATATACTCTTTGGAGTTATTTTTATAAAAGCTGATGACAAGGTTGCATTTATCTTCAATGTGGCCCCCTCAGTATTTTCAATTTTAAATGTGGCCTTTATGATCAAACAATTTTGACACCCCTACATTGGACTATTCACCCCACTGAAGAGGGTTCATATTCTAATTAATTATAGCTAAACAACATTATTAGTTTCAAGCTCATTACATTATCTTGTTGAAATCTTGTTTTTTTGCAGCTAATTGTTTCAATCACCTTCAACCAATCTGTCAAAATCCATTCTTTAAAAATCAAGTCTCCTCAAGATAAAGGGCCGAAGACCATCAAGCTCTTTATAAATCAACCTCGTACTTTGGATTTTGATATGGCAGACTCTTATCAAGCGATACAAGAATTGGTGTAAGTTAACTGTGTTGGTGTATACATTAACATGACCAGGAGACGCAATACATACATCGCGTGTCATGACATCACAAACTCCAACAGAACACGCGTTGATAATTAAGACTGAATGTTTATTTATTATACACATAACTATTATTAATGGCTCTTTTCGGGTAAATCGGTAATTTTTAGTCGTATGTTAACTCTTGAATGTTTTCTCACAAATTCTCATTGGTTATTTAGCATTTTAATTTAGTTTTTTTATATCTATAATTCTATATATATGTTTGATTTTTTAAACATAAATATGCAAGAGACAAACATCCTCATCTTTAGGGAAAATAAAGTTAAATATCACCAAACCATTTTAAAATAAGATTGCGATTAAAATTGAGAAAGACCGCCATCACACTTTCCTTAGTGGTACTGGAGTAGAAATTAATTACTATATAAACTGCTTAAAAGAACACAATTATATAAGATTGCTGACTTTTTTAAATAATATACATTCAGAACTTAGTGTTTTATATTTTCCATATATTATTTTTTGTAACATTTCATTGTAAACTGTGTTAAATTTTGTTTTAAATTGTTAAATATACCAGACCGGAAAATTCAATTCAATGATAACATCTCTAGCCTAAATGTGTCACGTCCTAGAATTTGTTTGGAATAAAATTCTCTCTTCCACACCCCTTTTTAAACCACAATTAACTTTCTCACAACTCGGCTTCGTGAGGACTATTGAGGAGCTACTTGAATAAAGGAGTAGCAACTCCAGTCTAAAAAATTGAAATTAACGGCCAGAGGTTTGTTGTGCTGACCACATGATACCCTCTCGCCACAAATGTTGGCACTATCTTTGACATGTGATGGCCACTTAGTTTCTATAGATTACTTGGAGGCTGACACCATGGAGTTTTTTTCTTTTAAAACAGGTGCATTGTGGTATTAAGTTAATAAATGCTTTATCTTTCTATTGAAATATTGTGTGTCAAGGTTAACTCCAGAAGATCTAGAAGGCACACCTGTAAATCTACGTTATGTGAAATTCCAAAATGTCCAGAATATTCAACTGTTCATTAAGGACAATCAATCGGGTAGCGAGACCACACGAATCGATCATCTGGCCTTTATAGGTTCTCCTATCTCCACCACCAACATGAGCGACTTCAAGCGTGTTGCAGGGAAAAAGGGAGAGGGGCACTGAAAATAATTATGCCTAGGAAGAGCCATCATTGTTAAGGACACAACTTCAACTAATCGAGGTATGGCACTCGTATTAAACAGGTAGTCAAACCGATAAACAAAAATTGACAGTTAATTTTTAAGGAACTAGAACAGAAACCCTAATAATAAATTGCTTGAGGATCTGAACTAGAATTGGAACTACATATTTTTAGGTTCATAAAGGTTCTAAATTTTTATAATTACATTGTATTCTCTTCTTTATTTAACTTTGTTTTATTTTGAAATTGTCTATTTTCCCTTCTATCATGGGGCTTTTGTCAAGGTATTTTGTATTTTTTATACAAGGGCTATTCATATTTCAACCTCCATTTAAATGTACCTCGTGAGGAAAGTGGAGTAGAGAGATCAGGTATGTGCAATTATATCAGAACATTCACTTTTCTCTCATTGGAACCGGAACTGATACCTTAAAATATTTGTTTGGAGAGCCGGAAAAAGTACCAGAACTAGTGTATATTTCGGTTCAATTCCCTAATATTAAATATAATATTGAATAATTTTATTTAAATAATTTAGTGTAAAGATTTATAATTTCCAACCATATTACTCGAATGGATAGTAAGAACACCATTGTTGAATTTTAGGCACATGGACATTAATTAGTTGTGTGAATTGCATTTTAAAAAGAACTTGTTTTTATTTGTCCCCAAAGAGCCTCTCCTTTAGCAAGAAATATAAACATTTTTTAAACTAAAAAAATTGCATTATCTTCTTACTTAACTATCTTAAAAAAAAACTATAGTTGAAAGGTAAACAATTAAAACATCATTTCAACATTAAGGTAAACAATTAAAACATCATTTCAACATTCATGTAAACATTAAAATGTAATTTTGTTGCCATTTTGTTTATTTTAAGCAAATAAAAATTACTTTGGGAATCCTGCTAAGATGTTCCCCAGTAGATATTTATGTAGGCCTATATTAGACATTGTAGATGTATTATTCATAATCAAAATATCATTTACATGTTATTTGAACATCAATTTAAATTTAGTCTTAGTTATTAATGTGCTGAGGGCCCTTTTTTTACCCATGGCCCCAGTGGATCAATGATTCCAAGCGCCACAAGTAAATTTTAATTAGGGCTCTGCGAGTACTTGTATTTCGAACTAAAACTCGAGCTTGTCACTTAAGCTCGAGATCAAAATCGAAAGTTTTATAGGCTTGTCATTTTCAAGCTTCTTCTTGATGTATATAATCAATTTTTTAAATGCAATAGTAAGCATAGTTTGTTTAATTGAGTTAATATCAGCATTTCCACTTATAAATCATTTGGTTACTCACAAATTGTTAAAAATTAATTTCAATTTTCACATTAATAAAGAAATAAAGCTTTAAAACCACTTTCGACCGATACATTTATTCAATATTGTCGTCCATTTTGAATTATCCTTGATTGAACTTGTTCACTTGTATTGCCATGACAATGCAATGAAAATAAAAATAGCTAAGAAGATTACTAAATAATTGAATGATTCCTTTTACTATTTTTACCAGGTCTCTTTCTAAAATAAAATAATAATTTATGTTAAATTAAAATTGTAATATCAAAATTATCTTCTATTAAATGTTTTCAAACTTAAAGATATTTAAAACTAGTATTAATTAATATGTTTAGCTACTAAACTAGCTCTAGTTTAGTTACTATTTAGTTATAAAATTATGTTGGTTATACAGTTTAAAATCAAAGTTAATTTATTGAAATAAATATATTACCAAACTTAACACATTTAAATTATAAAAAGCACCAACTATTTCATATTGTTTGCTAGAAATATTAATTTTAATTAAAGTATAAGTATCAAATTTTATGAACATTAAAAATTAAATCAGTCAATTTCTCAATAAAATGTCTTGATGAGAGCCCGTACAATGTGCATGTGCAGCTGTGTATAGAGGAATGGAAATGGAACAGAAGACGTGATAATACACACTAAAGAATAATAAACTAAATACGAAACACTTCAAATTTCTAATTGTTTATGATTCTTATGTTTTCTTATACAGTAAATTAAGTTACTGATCATATTTTGTGGAAGTATTAGCTTATTAAAACGTCAATTGTATTAACTTTTAATCAAGACAGCGTAGAAACACACTACAGTAATGTAAAGTGATAGTTGAGGAAGACAACCTGAAAGGATAGTTAGGTTAGGCTTAGATATAAACAAACATACTTCTCTAGTTCTTCTTACACTTAACACTTTTTCAAACTTCCACAGTTGGAAATTGTTTTGAATTTTCGGAAATATTTATTTTTCATATGAAAAGACATCAATTAAAAAGTATTATTCCCAAAAATTCAAACTAATGTGCAACTGTGAAAGATTTAAAGAAGAAACAAAGAGAAGAGTGTTTGTTATTATCTAAGCCTAACCTAACTATCCTTTCAGATTGTCTTCCTCAACTATCACTTTACATTACTGTGGAGTGTTTCTACGCTGTCTTGATTAAAAGTCAATACAATTGAGCTATTATTTCCTTTCAGGTTGGCTTCCTTCACTATTACTTACTTTACATTACTGTACAGTGTTTCTACACTGTCTTGTTATACATTTCCAAGCCATCATGCAATTATTCATTTTATTAACTTTGTTTTATAATAGTCAATTTCTCAATAAAATGTCTTGATGAGAGCCCGTACAATGTGCATGTGCAGCTGTGTATAGAGGAATGGAAATGGAACAGAAGACGTGATAATACACACTAAAGAATAATAAACTAAATACGAAACACTTCAAATTTCTAATTGTTTATGATTCTTATGTTTTCTTATACAGTAAATTAAGTTACTGATCATATTTTGTGGAAGTATTAGCTTATTAAAACGTCAATTGTATTAACTTTTAATCAAGACAGCGTAGAAACACACTACAGTAATGTAAAGTGATAGTTGAGGAAGACAACCTGAAAGGATAGTTAGGTTAGGCTTAGATATAAACAAACATACTTCTCTAGTTCTTCTTACACTTAACACTTTTTCAAACTTCCACAGTTGGAAATTGTTTTGAATTTTCGGAAATATTTATTTTTCATATGAAAAGACATCAATTAAAAAGTATTATTCCCAAAAATTCAAACTAATGTGCAACTGTGAAAGATTTAAAGAAGAAACAAAGAGAAGAGTGTTTGTTATTATCTAAGCCTAACCTAACTATCCTTTCAGATTGTCTTCCTCAACTATCACTTTACATTACTGTGGAGTGTTTCTACGCTGTCTTGATTAAAAGTCAATACAATTGAGCTATTATTTCCTTTCAGGTTGGCTTCCTTCACTATTACTTACTTTACATTACTGTACAGTGTTTCTACACTGTCTTGTTATACATTTCCAAGCCATCATGCAATTATTCATTTTATTAACTTTGTTTTATAATTGTTAGTGTAATTTTAATATCCTTAAATTATTATTATTAACACTGCGTATTACTACCCCTTCATGTTATACACATTTACGCTTATGTGCAATAGTAGGGTGATTGTTAGATGAAATGGTGGACCTACAGTTTAGCATGGAATCCGAACTACGGTGGAAGCTTGGCATTAAATGTCCTTAAAGACATAGATCATTAAAATGGTTTCAAAACCTATTTTTTTAGTTAGATTTTTTAGTGTTCTTGTTTTATAAGTGTTATTTCTAATTAAAAACTGATATTTCAATTATCTAACTTTTTTTTTTCTAATGTATTTACTGTTTATAAAAATGAGGGTCATTCATATTTTAGAAACATGTGTTTTAATATACATTTTAAAATTATGATAAGGCCTATACTCGAACTCAGGAGCTTTTAAAAATACTCGACTCGAATGAAAAATTCGAAGCTCGCAGACCCTTAATTTTAATGCAAAATAAGACAGTGGAATATGTTAAATGTATTGTCATAGTTCTATTGACACCAACTCTCTAATTGAAGATGTTTCAGGTAGCTTTTGGGTAAGTTTAAATTCTCTTAATATCTTCAACTCAAGAAGAGTCGACAAAATGTAAATGATCCAGGATAGCAAACACAATGTGGTTTGGTCTCTTTCCTGACATCATTCACACTTGGGCATATGTCAAGAAAGCCACCTAAGTTCAACTTTTCGCTGCAACAACACACATCCAACCAAACTGATACAGTCTTGAGACAGATGTCATGTGGCATTAGAATATTTTAGTGTTTTTACTTTTATTTGTGATAAAAAAATTGCTAATTATAAATGACAATTTTTTATGTTGGGGAGCAAGGGGAAGGAAGTGCAAAGCAGTTGAAAGCTTCTTGTACACCCCCACAAAGGGCAGAACAGTCGCATCACATCATCAGGCGACCTGTCGGTCTAGGGGTAAGGTGTCAAACTTCTGTGTTGGGGGTCTAGAGTTCAATCCTCGGTCCCGGCACATATTTATCTGATTACCCAACCCTTCCTTCACCTCTGACAAGACTTGTATTAATCACATCTTGTGAATGTATGGAATGCCAGGCCTCCACCACGGTTTGGATCTCACGTTAAACTGTAGGTCCTCCATTTCATCTCACAATCACCCTACCATTACACATTAGCATAAGTGTGTATAACCCAAACGGGTAGTAAGACGCGGTGCTAATAATAATAATAATAATACTTCATCACATCAGGGGTTGGCAACAGGTCAATTGCAATTGACCAGTCAATCTCACAGCAACTGTCAGTGACTATGCAAGAAAACTACATTGTCATGAAAAAGTAAGCTTACCTAGCATTATTCCACTATGGTACAGCGTATATGATAGGGTCATGGTGTAATCCATCAAGGTTAGACTGCTACATTTCAGGGTAAACGGAATGAGCATTTTATCTATTTTATATAAAGTAAATACTGATTTTAAGGAATAAAATAATTTAATATAAGATTTATATAGATAATTAAAAATATAGTGGAAAAGCGAAGGACTTATGATAAATGTAAGAGCCGATCAAGTTCCAAAAAGTTTGCTGACTCCTGCATTACATAGTTATATCTTATTTACCAGGGCTAAATATAAAGTTGTGTTTTAACCTGTTTTTTTTTTATTAATTTTAGTTGTGGTTCTACAGAGCGGCATGGATTTCCTTGTCGAGATTCTCCTTATGCCAGACAACTGGATTGAATGTGTTCATCACAACTGTTTTATAAACAAAAATAAATTACCACAACACATTAAGTTGTAATGTTTAAATTTTTATGCCGAGCGTTTTGGCCTCAGCCTTTATATATAGATTAAAAAAAAAGTGGCATTTTAATAATATTAAGCATTGAAACATAATTTAACCAAAACAATTAGCTTATGACAACTGAAATTTGTTTAGTCAAATCAAGTGAAAATGTAATTAAATTTTTTATTAGCATGATAAATAAGCTATTATACTTTAATGAGGGTTAGTTTACATTTCCAAGAAACTAAGACTCAACAACATATTTATTCTGAAACTTGATTATATTTTAATAAGAGATTTGTTTGATAACTGTAAAAATATAAATTAATAAAAAATAATTTGAAATCAACAAAACTCAGTTTTCTTTCTTCACTAAAACCCAATTCACAATATTTTGTCTAAGGTGTCACTCTTACAGAAGATGCTGATTAAGAGGGGATCAAATCCTGCTTGAGCGTACTAATGGTGGTTTTCCACTCTCCCTCCACACAATTTTTATTAGACTTAATCTTCCACATTAAAGTAATTGTATGGTAAAGTTAGGTTACTAGGAACAATCTTGTAGTATCGAGAGAGTAGACTGCCAATAGCTTCTTGTTTTTCATTTATAATTCAATTGTATAGAAGGCTTCACTTGGATTAACTAGAACAATAAAAAAACTAAAAGGTGTGTAATATACTATATCATTATTGTTCTGACATTGAAAGTGTTCTATCTAAACGATTTCCACTTATCGCTTAAGTGTGCTTGCTATCCCTCTTAATTTTAACCATTTATTATGTAAGTAAGAAATATCTTACCTCAAAAGAGAAAAAAAAAGTTTTCCTTTAACAATAGAGATGTAATATAATAATTATAAATATTGATAAGGCATTTTTCAATCATCAGTTTTGATTAAAAAACACTTCTCAGAAGATGGGAATAGAAAACAAAATAACCCTAACTATGAAAAAATGTGTAATTTTTAGTAGCTTACCTCTTGAACAAGTTGTTTCTTTAACAATATTTATTTTTTATAGCTAGATTTCAGAATTTAATTGTTGTTTAAATAGTGCATATATACCATCGACATCAAAAGCCTTAATTTACCCCAATCCTCTTAATTATTGTAATGTGTTACAAAAAGTACATTTAATATAATGTACTTGATATATATCCTTAGTTCAGTCAGTAGCGTGTTTGTCTGCTGAACCGTGGGTTCCAGATTCGATTGCCGGCATGACCGAACATTTTATCATTGGTGAAATGTAGGTTTACTTTTTAACAGTGATGAATTAACGGCCGGGGATGCTGTGCCTGACCTAGTCTTAAATTAGAATTAGATTATAAGACAAGAAGATTCAACAGACTTGGGAAGCCTCTAGTGTAAAATATATGGTGGGAGTAAAAAAACTTAAATAATGTAAAAAAAAACGTATAAGGACTAAACATTTTACTTTAGGAGATGGTATTTTATAGCACCCTCAATTAGTTAAATCAAGATTAAAAAGAAAATATAACCCAATTACTTAATCAAGCTGCTTAAGAACTTACAGGTATATCACAAAAACAAGTGTGTTTAATGAATATTTCAGTTCACAAACATGAATAAATATTTAAAAAATAAATGTATACTATCTATATTTACAAAACTTAGAATAAAAGTCTAACAAAATAATATGTGATACAATACTACCTCCTTCTAAGAACTCGACGTGATGATTTTACATTATTTGCTTTGTGAGAAACCTTTTCTTGTGGCACTATAACACTATGTTTTGTAGGTATGGCTTTCTTAATAACAGTATGAACATCTTGATTTTTTAAATGTAGATTTCTTTCATTAGAAATTGTTGCACTTTGATTTTCACCATGTGAATCTTCTGGAATAAAAAGTTCACTGACCTTCACTAACCTCTGGACATTTCTCGAAGCAGCGGATGTGTAAAATATATTTCGTCCTTTCGCAGACAACTGAGCGGCTTCGAATATGGCGACTAGTCCCCAAGGTTCAATTTTGGATTTTGACGAGGCACTATCATGCTTCTCCCATGTGGATTCGAGAGCCCATGCAGCATTTCGCAACTCTATTCTTAGACGTTCAGTCTCTTCATGACTCACATTTTTACTGACATTTAAACCTCGTTCGAGGGGGTTAACAATGTACAAAGGTGCATGCTCAGGTTTAGGGATGGTCATACCTTCAACTATGGATATTGCATGTGAACTAAAGTCAAAAGAAGAGTAGAATTCAAAGAAGTTCAACAATAGTGTCTCCAAAGAATCTTTATTTTGTTTTTTTGTCTCATTTTGTTCAGTAAGCTTCTTGAGATCTCTTATAAAAGTACAGTTCACACCATCAGGAGTAATTCGCCGATCATCTGGCCCTGCAATTCAAAAATAATCTTAATTTCAACCATTCATATTATCATATATTCAAGGCTACAGCAGTTTCCATATACTAGCCGATATCTTGATTGTTTAGTTAAATCAATGGATAACTAACTCGCAATGGTGGCCGCATGGTTTACGGCTTCATTCTAGCAATAGACTAGACTAACAATGACGGGAAGATCTGGGTTTGATCCCGGTCATGTGTACTGAGGGTGGTTTTCTTAAATGGTTTTCCACTCTCAATGCAAATGTGGGTATACTTCCTCTTAATTCAATCTATACCATCCCAAACCATCAGTGTAATTAGTAAAAAAGCATATAACCCAAATAGGTAGTAAGGCGCGGTGCTAAAATACCTTAGTACCAGACACCTTATCTGACTTATTTATATCATTTATGTGAAAGACATGCCATATCTCAAATAAATAATACATGAAATTTAGATATTTGTTTTGTGTTAAATATGTTGTATTTATTATAAATCTTACTAAACTAGGAGGTGTATTAAGTGAATAAGAACCACAACAATGAACTGTCTCTTTTGGAGATGGAGAACTTTTAGGTATTCAAAGACAACTTTTAAAACTTAAACAGCAGGGTCCAGACATAAAGATTAGGAATATTTCATTAATATAATGGTTTAAATATACACAATTTATTAAATAAATAATTTTTTCTATAATTTTTTTATTTATTTTACTATTTCTATTTATTTTGGCAAAAACTTTAAAAAAAGTCAAAATCTAACTAAATTTTTATTAACATTTGATCAACAGTTTCATAAACTTTTTTTATCATAAGCTAATTTTTTTATGCCTATAGCTATACAAATAGCATTTAAATTAATCCATACAACATTCTTTAAACCCAAACCAAAAAAACTATGAACTAGTGAACCTTTTTTCAGGCAATGCCCATCAAATTTACAGCCTTTGATTACTGCCAACTACGCAAGAGTACTCTAGCGGGAAGTATATTAACTAGGGAAAAATTATATTTATTTGGTTTAAGGTTTGGTCATACTCTATATTAAAGGTCCCATATATTTATTTTGTGCAGTAAAGAAATATTGTGGAATGAATCCATGATCATGTAAATAGAGTAGGTATTTATTTTGTTACCTCTCCCATTTACACAAAAATATTATAAAATTTAACATTTCATGAAATGTTGTGCCCATAAAATGTATTATTAATAGTTGAACACATTACTAGAGTGTTAAGTTTGGTGCTAGCTAAACTATTGCATTCTTACTAATTTATGCATTTCAATAAATTTGTGACACTAGTCATTAGATAATATTGATGTTTACAATGTTTAATTTACAAGACTGAAACTTTTTTCCCCCCATTTATTTTAGGTATTTAATGTGCACTTTCTAAACCGACTGATTATGTGAGCACACGACTTCCAAACTAACTTATATCTAGAATAGATACAACATCCAGCTGTTTCATATCTGTTAAAAGGGAATTCCACAGTTCACCAATGATACATTTTTCAGCCATGCCAGGAATCAAACCTAAGACCCTTAACTCTGTAGAAAGACAGTCTACCGGCTGAGTTAAGGTGTTGGACTAAGAGGGGAAAAAACAACAACTTAGAAACATGAAAAGAGCACTCACACAATGCTGCCATAGACATAATTAATCATCATTATCAACACAAATTTAATTCTACCTGCTTGGGCCACAAGTTGTTTGAGGGGTGGCAGAACTGGTGATCGCTGCTGCAGGAAGAATACTACCAGGAGTATGAGGGAGAAGTTGGTAATCCAGCGTCCAGGAGTTGGGTTGGTCAACCCAACTTCTCTTGCCCACATCCTGACAGCAAACACAAGGGGCTTCACACGGTCATCCAAGGACCCCATAATGTACAGTAGTTCTCCCATGTACACTGCTGTCCTAAAAAGAGACAAAGATAAAGCTAGCAAAATACTAGGTATTACAATATTGAGGATAAAAAGTACATAACGCAGATAAGGAATTATTTTAACACTACAAGACAAGTAAAGTATAAGTTTTTTTATTTAGCACTGTCTTTTATTACCTGTTCAGGTTGTACACATACATACTAATTATGCTACTGTGCTAGGGATAAGGAAACTTGAATTTATTTGAATTGTACCTGCATTTATGTGGCGAGATTGGAAAACCGTTAAGGAAAAAATCACTCAGTCCACCCAACTGGGATTCGAACCTTGATCTACCTCCAGTCTATTGCAAGAATGACGCCTTAGACCATTTGACCACCAAAGTGGGTTGAGTACAAGCTGATAGTCAATGTTGACTGCAAAAACTATTTCCTTAAAGACACTTCCTACCTAGATCCTATCATACATTGCCTACAGTGGACAGGATTTTTTATGAACATGAAAATTAATTAATGTTGAGTAGCCAACATTGACACAAGGTTACTAATGTAGGTTAAGACAGGGGTTCCCAAACTGTGTGTTTTGACACCCTGGGTCTGTCTTGGTCCAAGGCATCGCGGCTATTAGGAGAATCTTAAAACTTATCGTGAAATGCAAGAGGCAAATTTTCAATACATTGCAATACAATACAAGACTTGATATTTTGTAATATAAATGACGTTTTTTTTAAATGCCATCAAATTAAATTTGGGCAATTTTTTAAAAATATTGATTAGAGGTGCATCACATGGAAAATCTGAAATATCAAGGATGACGCGGTCTCAAAAGTTTGGCAACCTCTGGGTTAAGAGGTTTTTATAACAAAACTGATACCATTTTTACTCCAAAGACATGGATAATTTTCATTCTATGACTGTGTTTTTTAGCACTGCACCTTACTATCTATTTAGATTATATGCATATATACTAATTAGGCTACGCTAATAAATTGGGGATAAGTAAGGTTGAATATATAGCAAATGTACCCACACTTTCATGGTGGGAGAGTGGAAAACCATTTTGGGAAAAACCACCCTCAGCAAATCTGACCAGGACTCAAACCCCAATATCCTTGTCATTGGCAGTATAATCCAACACGAGAGTGACGACTTAGACTATGTGGCCACCAAAGCACGTATATGTTACCTAGCTAATATAAGTTTTATAGGTATAAGAACATTTTATTTTACATGTTAGTCATAGAAAGGTCGCATTCCACTCCAGTAAACTCCTGTTTGTACTTTATGATTGGCACTCGTGCCTGAAGGATCCTCTTGATGTTAGTACAACCTGGTAGAAACATTTGGCACATGTCTCCTATAGTCTCCATGTGTCGCTGAACTTGTGTGCGACCATTTCCCATGGAGGTCTTAGCATGAAACACCAGCCGATAGTTGTCATCCTGAAAAACGGTGGAATTTTAAGATTCCCGTACATACTCAGGAAATGTTAAGGAAAGTATATTTTACCTCGGTGACTGTGACGACAAGCATGATTAATCAAATATTGTTGGTGCCTGAATTATATTCTAGAATTTCAAATAGTATAGATCGTATAACGTTCTGTCACACTAACTTTACTTTCCATCCATTATTGTTTCCAGCCTATGTTCCGGGCCAGTTTTTTATTCAAGCTATATATTTCCACTACCGGCTTGTCATATCTTCATACACTTTATAATCTAGCTTAAGACTATGACAGTCACAACATCCAGACCCCGCCCACTAATTTATCAATGTAAAAGGCTAAGCATTTCACCTAGGGTACATTTTTTTCGGTCATGGCGGGAACCGAGCCCAGGATTATTAGCTAAATAGATAGACACGCTACCTAACTGAGCTAAGGTGTCAAACTGTCACACTGACTGACTGTTTAAATAGAACGGAAAAACAATCCTTCTGATAACATTCAAAGTTACACATGATTTTTAATCTTCGGAAATATTCCTTCTTCATATTAAGAAAGACAGAAAAACACAAAATTTATTTATGAGTATGTAATAGAAATGATAAAATGAGGAAACCACGGTAAAGACTGTAAAATTGGTAGCTGGCCTTGTATGTATATACCTCTGTGTGCTCGGGACCAAGATGCAGGACAAGATCCAGGTCACAGCCCACCTTGCCGAAGCCAGAGACTGATGAGCCAAAGGGAAGGGCTGTGATCAAAGGGAAGAGGCCATTCAGAGCTAGCTCTAGTTGGAGGGCAGTGAGGAAACGTAGTCGGATACCCAAATCATCCAGCGCAGAAGAGCAATACAGTATATTCATCTGTTCTGAGAGCTTAAATCAAACCACAAGATTCAACTTTTGTTTAATAGTTTAATCAATAGCAGTCAGTTTACCTGATATTGACACTTAAAAGCTTTGTAAAAAACATTTTAATGTAGAATAACACTGGTTGCAGGCTTAATATACTAAATTATTTGGAAAGATTACCGATTCTGCGCTTAGCATAGATAGCCGAAGCTCATCTTGGTTAGGTGAAGTGTTTCCAGATGATACCATCAAGGACATTGTCTGTTCATCATTTAGTTGAGCTCCTTTCTTTCGACTCTTTTCCTTGGCTCGAAACCACAAAAATGGCGAGTGAACCGGTATCACTTGACTGATGTTGACATGTCCACTCGCTGATAAAATTGTTTTAACATCATCTTCTTTTGCAAATTCCACCACAACAAAGTGCTAAAGAAATCATTTAATAAAATAATAACTTAATTAAATAGTTTTTAACTGTATTTTTTATTCATACATAACAAATCACTCTTTAATCAAGATGACACTCGCTTCAGGGGACGAATGGTATAAGGTGTCACTCTCGTGTTAGATTGAGCTGTCGATGAGGGTGGTTTTTCCTAAATGTTTCCCACTTTCCTTCCACGCAAATGTGGGTGATTACCTCTAAAATGTTTTCTTCCTCATTCCTATCCCATTGGAGTAATGATCATATACATATAACCTGAACAGACAGTAAGACAAGGTAATAAAAAGTATTTTAAAAAAAGATGAAAGAGTCGTCATTGAACGAGTGATGGATTTAGTTTTTAGATGGTTTTCCCTGCTTATTATTAGTATGAGCCTGTAAATATGTGGATAACCTGTTATAGTAAGACATAGATGAAGCAAGAAAATAGTTACTGTGTGTGCAGGTTTGATTAATTTATTTCAGGTTAATGGACTTGATGGTTAGGACAGGTCAAGTTTGTTTTGCCCTAAATATACCATGTTTAGATTTGAACTCACCATAGAACTAGATAAACTGTAATGATGTAAGCTTTTAACTGAACCATATTGTGTACAATATGTGTTGAGCTCAGCACAAGATTGCTCAGAATGGACTTGAACAAGTATACTTCGGCGTGCTTCATTGCGGCGATTTTTCAACATACTTTCAAAGGATTCCAGTGGAGGTCTGTTAAGAGTAGAGACATTTTGGACTTTTGAAGACTCTGAAATAATATTAACAACACGATTGTAATATACTTTAAAATGCCTAAATCAATTGTTAATTCAGGTACATAGAAATAGAAATATTTTAATTAGTTATAAAAATGTTTATTCCTTATTTTGCAACCATTTATATCAATGGTATATAATTCTTTACCATAAACTGTCTCTTGTCTAATTTTACAATTTGCTTCCTTGGAATTCAAGATGTAGGCTAGCCTCATATGTTTTCTTATAAGGTACAGAATAAATACTGTACTTTATATTCAATCCACTTTGGTGGCTGCATGGTATAAGGTGTCACACTCAAAATAAACTAGAATGTTGATGTTAGAAGGATTAGGGTTCGATCCCACTCGGGTGTACTTAGAGTGGTTTTTCCTAAATGGTCTTCCACTCTCCCTCCCAAGTAAATTCAGGTACACTTCTTCTAAATTCAACTTGCATAATCCACAACTTATTTAGAGTAATTATAATACATAGATGTACAACCTGAATGGGAAGTAAGATGTGATGCTAAAAAAACTTTATATTTAGACTAAGGGTGTTTTATTTTTTCAAAAAATACTGTATAAAACTTTCAGATTGGGAATTGTTATTAGTATAACAATAAGTGTCTGAGAAGGGGGCTACCCTTTAATTGAGCAAATCTTAAGAAGTATATCAGAAACCTTAAAATTTAAACACCATCAAAAATGACCTACAAACTTTCAGTCAAAGATGAAACAAAATTCAAGTGCTGTTATTTTCAAAATTACGCTGGATGAAGGACTATTTTGGTGCAAACCTAAAGTCCATAATTGAACTTATAAATTCTGGTGGGTTTATTCAAAGACAAGAGAAAATGTAAACATAGGTTAGGGTCTGACTTTGTAAAACAATGGAAATTAAATTAGTTTTTGCCTATATTTTTGTGATTTGATAGTATATCACATAATATGTTCATTTACAGTTCTACACTCTGGGCACTAAATTGAATATAGAAAAATCTGTTTTGGGTTGAGATGTGTAGGAAAATATATAGCTGGCTAGAAGTTCAACATAGTTTACTTTATCATTTCAATCACAGTTAATTTGATCTTTGAAATAATATAACATTATCAACAAATCTGCCTTTCAGAAAGTTAGGTGCATTGCGTTAAATATAATCAACAAAACGATCACCCATTTCAGTGGCCGCAAAGATTAAGGCAACAATCTCGCAATAAACTAGACTGTGGATGGCAGGGAGATAGGCCTTCGATCCCAGTTCGGGCTGTTTTCCCTAAATGGTCTTCCACTCTCCCTCAACACAAATACCATTGTTATCTTCACTGGAAGATGGGTCATATTTTTTATTTACCTAGTGACCTAATCGTCAGACTTTGATACATGCTAAGATATAGGTGGCAATCATTTTTTTATTGTAGCCTCTGGATTCTATGTGAAGAGACTGGCGATTTTAAGGATCGATGAACTATGTTTACGAAAAATAACCGAATATTCACAATTAATCAGCTAACTAAGTTAAGAATGATAATTAATAACTGCACTGCTAGTTTTTTTTAATTGTATACATATTAGGTACTTTCCAATAGAATTAAAACAACATAACCTAAAATATATATTAGCATTTAAGTTTACCGTTGTTTAACTGTGTGGATTTCGATACAGTTAAAATATGACATGGATTAGATACTACGAAGTTTGTTTTAAGTAGTTGCATTGTAAGTACTTTAAAGGATATTCGAGAAATACAAAATAAGCCGACACGGCCAAACAGTGACATGTTTAAATTTCGTGTTTCATTTGAGACCATTCAGAAACTCTTTCTATTATTTAAGAGATCAATGGTTGTAAATATAAGTAGCCAATTTCCAGTAACAACAGTTCACTGTATTAATTAGAGAATTACAATGGCATTTCAACTAAAGCTTTTAAAATAAAACGTATATAGTCAATTATAATTATAATTATGTTACATTATTATGTTTGATAATTATTAGTAGTATATAGTAATTAGTTATATTATATATTGCCAAATACTTTCCTAAGGTCAATTAATACAGATGGTGGGTAGCTACCAATATTAAAACAGGCTAGATTAAAAAAAAGTTGTAATATTATTGATATTTTATTTGTTTATTAAATAACCCGCCTTGGTAGCGTAGTTGGCTAACACGCTAGTCGTGCTGAGCCCGACTGGTGAGGACGGGGAGATCGAGGTTCGAATCTCGGTCGGGTGAACTGGGGGTGGCTTTTTCCTAAATGGTTTCCCACTCTCACTGCACGCAAATGCGGGTTCACTTCCTCTAATTCAACCTTCCTAATTCCTAATCCGTTAGTGTAATTAGTACTTAAAGAGTATAACCCGAATGGTTAGTAAGACGTGGTGCTAGATAATAATAATAATAATTTATTAAATAACATCGTATGTAAATAAATTGGATAGCTATCTGTTTTATAAATTATCACTCATCCATTTCGAATTTATAAAACTTGATATGTGAAGGCGCTTCACCTCTAGTTTAAAATCGATAGTTAGTTTTAATGTTGGAATGAAAATCCAAGTCTATAGTGAACCTAAAGTAAATCCATAAATCGTCATTTAATTCTTTATAGGTGGGAAATTATGTTGAATATACATTTATCGCTTATTTAATCAAAGAAATAAAATATTTTACTACCTTTTTCTTATGTATAAGTATGTGTGTTGTGTTTAGTGATTTATATTAATTTTAGTATGTTTATTCTAAATAATTAAAATTAAACATTAAAGCCAGTAATTGTAAACTTAAGTTGAACAGTTTTCATTGTACTGCAGTACTGGTGATGGGCCTGATATACATGGAAAACCATTGTATTTACTAGTAAACGTTTTGGTATAATGGCTACCTGTCATACATGTATTATTATTATTATTATTATTATTATTATTTAGCACCGCGTTTACTACCCGTTCGGTTTATATCGCTTTAAGTACTAATTACGCTAATGGATTAGGAATTGGGAAGGTTGAATTAGAGGAAGTGAACCCGCATTTACGTGGAGGGCGAGTGGAAAACCATCGAGGAAAAACCACCCGCAGTTCATCCGACCGAGATTCGAACTTTGATCTCCCCGTCCTCAGCAGTCGAGCAGCTCAACACGACTAGCGCGTTAGCCAACTATGCCACCGAGGCAGGTTCATACATGTAGAATTCCTCAAAATTATGTGTTCTTAAAATTCTTACACCTTGACCTCTCAGGATTTTCTTTTCATAATATGTCTTCCCCCGACTTAAAACTCTTATTATTTGTATCGGTAATAACATTAATCAATATAGAAGTTTCAGAATTGACACTAAGGATACTGATAATACATGGTGGGGGAGAAAGTGTTCACGCATTTAATAACACTCTACCTTTACTATCTTAACTACCTACTAAATGCTTCAAATTAAATTTAAAAAAACAATAAATGATTGACAATTTTCTACATACCATTTAATTCCTCCTTTTTTTTTAAAGTCCTTAAGATGGCCACCATTATATGCATTGTTCTATGCACTTCTCGAATCTTGACATTACTTTGCATAATATCTTTTGTCGAATTGCTTCAACTTCCACCACAATTTTTTCTTTAAGTTCCTGAATTGTTTTTAAGCAAGTTACTTAAACATCACTCACGCCCCACATAACGTATAACCCGAACGAGTAATAAGACGCGATGCTGAAAAAAACGTGTCCCAGAAGAACAAGTCCAGAGTTGTTAAGTCTGGTGAATGCGGTCGCCAGGCAATTTCCGCAAATTGTGAAACGAGGTGCTTAAGAAACATTTTACTAAGCACCTCCATTAATGTTCAGTCTGTGGGTGCCGTAGCCCCATGTTGTTGGTATGCACGCACCTATGTTTAAATTCAGGGAACAGAAAGGTTGAAAATCAATGAAGATGCATTGCAAAATGATTCCTGTTTCACGCTTGGGTAACATTATGTGGTTCACCAGACTTAACAGCACCTGATGACCACATTTACTAGACTTTACTGTGCTGTACTTTTTTCATGTGGGTCATGTTGAAGAGTCATGTTCAAGCAACTCGCCCAAAAACAATTATTCAGGTACTTAATGAATTGTTGTGGAGGTTGAAGCAATTCAACAAGAGACATTGTGCAAAGTCTTGACAAGTTTTGAGGAGCATATACAACAGTGTATGGCATATAGTAGTGGCCATCTTGATGACGTTATTTAAATATTTTTTTTAATAAGTCTAGGGTATGTAAAAATTATAATTGTTTTGTTATTTTAAGTTTAGTTTGAAACATTTAGTAGTTAAAATATTAAAGATAGGCCCTATATGGAAGTGTTATTGAATGTGAGTCAACATTTTCTGCTCCACCTTGAAGATATAGCCTTCTCACATCCCTGGGTCCATGGATCAAAGTGGTGCTATGCCACACTAGAAGAGACTGCGGCTTATTTTTCCTTATTTTTATTTGAGGGAACTAGCTTACAACAGTTATTAGTCAATATGTCTCTAGTCATTTTGTCACTTGCTTATTTAATAGCATATTCGAGGCATGCAATTGTAATATAAAGAAAAAACTAATTTTAAGGACAGATTATTAAAATCGATAAATTAAAATTGTGGGTGTTTTAGTATGAAAACCCTAGTCGTTTTCATATTAGTCAATACATGGTGTTTTAAAAGCATAATCATTAAGCTCATCACATACAAGCACTGAATCCCAAATAATCTGAAATAGTCTTCTATCAAGGTTTGTGGCAAATATATATTTGTCAGATTAATGACACAAGTATCCTTTAGACTTCATATGACTTCATATGAAGCCTATAATATAAGGGTGATGAAGTGAATTACAGAATTTGGTACAAAGCAAATAACAGGTAAATTCTAGAAGTTTGTACTGTAAGTTTAACAAACAGACTAGACATACTAGTGATCAGGGCTGTGGAGTCGGTATGCCAAGCCTTCCATTCTGACTCCTCTATTTTTCTACTGTATGACTCCAACTCCTCCATAAATCTAAATTATATTAATTAGTAATAAAAATTTTACTGTCAGTAACACATAATTAACATTAACAACATATACATTCATGGTAAGCTTCTTTGATATTGAGAATGTATTTTTGAATAAATTTTCCGATCCTAATTACAAATTTTGGTCCTAAATAACAATAAAAAAGTATAAAATATGGTTCAATTATTATTATTAGCACCGCGTCTTACTACCCATTCGGTTTGTATGCACTTATGCTAATATGTAATGGTAGGGTGATTGCGAAATGAAATGGAGGACCTATAGTTTAACGTGGGATCCGACCACGGTGGAGGCCTGGAATTCCACACATTCAGGATTTTGGAGTGTACATTAAGTCCCTTACTCTAATATATGTATCTGCATTATATTACCTATCATTCAATCAACTTATATTAGCCTACTTCAAAACTCTTTTTTTTGGGGGGTTTTAATAGTCTTTATGCAATAACATTCTCTAACCTACTGATACATTTTGTGTGTGTTATTACAGTGTGTTGGATGTAACAGAACATTAGTAATGTTGGTACAAGGTGATTCTGTAATGTTGACATGTCATACACAGAACTTGAACATGGGTATCAAGGATTACGAAAATCTCGACCATCATTTTGTATCGGCGTTGATGGTAGTAGCTCTAATGTCGTGAGAGCTGCCAGAAACAGAGTAAGTTAATCACATACCCTATGTCATTTTCTATATCTCTTTATGTATCTACTATAGAAACATGATCTAAGTTTCGTCCTTTTATTTTTAAATATAAATTTTTTTCTTGACAGGTTTATTGTCTACAAGTAAGTATACAGGCATTTAAACTTGTTGTTGTCGACCTCTGTTGTCTTGGGGTAAAGTGCTCGCCGCAAGACTCTATTTTCATGTGTTCAAAGATTTTGTTTAGCAATAAAAATCTGTAGTACAACTTCCTTTGGAGGGGAAGTAAAGCTGTTGGTCCCATGTTGGTTGGGGCATGTGAAAGAACCCTGGAAGATGAGAAAATATCGTTCCTGGCAAAATTGGTGGGTTCTTTTACTGTCGCTAATAGAAATTCTCATATGCAGATATATCAAGTCACTTCACAAAATGCATATTAAATACCTCAAATAATTGAATAAAATAGTAAAACTCGTTTTTATGACACTTTTTTTGATAACACCAAGAGGTTCTTAAGTTATTGAAAGACCATGTTTGGGGCTTTTAAGTTTCTTTATAACATATTTTCACAGAAAATGAGTAAACCAAGTTTATTATAAAGGATATTTTGAGGTTTAATAAAATACATTTTCTGATTTAAGTTTTATTATTTTAATGTAAAGATCACTTAGGATGCTAACTTTTTTGGGGGGTGACTTGCTGTGTGCGTGTGTCTATATTTCAAACATAGAAACCATACATTAAATGCAACATTGAAAAAAAAAAGTTTAAAAACATACAATATGTAATTTAATTTATTAGCATGTGAAAGAAGGGTACACTTATTCTCATTGTTAGCAGATAATTCAGTTTAGCAAAACAATTGAATGTAATGGTACTTTTTAGGTTCCATTCATATCAATGAAATCTCTAAAAAGGACAAATTTAATCATGTTGGGTTGAATAAAAATGAATGAAACTCATTTTTACTTTTTTTTCTAAACAAATGCTCAAAGATTACTTGCAATTAATAATAATAAGAGCAAAAAACTACTTTTTTTAATATATGTGGGCCCTCTATGAATAAGTGTGTGCTAGAGTCACTCAGATAAAACCTGTGTTTGGTGAGGAAGGGGGGAGGGGGGGTTACTATAAATAAACTATCTGGGCTTGGATACAGTGACTGCTTAGTAGCTGCTACCGTGGCCCTACTGTTTGCTGCTCACAGGATGAAACACATTTTATAACTGACCTTACATTTTAGTGTTTGTTAGTCACGCTTGAGTTTTAGACCATAACTCCTTGCTTGTTTCATTATTGTTAGCTTAGTGTGACTTTTTTGTTTTATAGCTATTTTTTTTTCTGATTTACTTATTTTCGTTAAATGTATTGACATTTTTTTTAAAATAGTTTGTGATATAAACTTATTGCTTGTTTTTAATTTTTAATAATAGGCATTGTGTCTATTTTGTACTATTTTTAGCAGTAAAAATTTGATGGCTTGCTTCAAATGTGTAAACTTAAATATCCTAGATTGACTCACTTTTACATTAAGTTAAAATATGAGAATATATTTAGGCTACAGCAGTGCATCTGTGTTCAATAAAGGGCTTATTTCCAAACGACTTGAAAACACAACACAGACATTTTGTAAGGAAATGTAGCAAAACTCAAAAGAGACTAAAACTCATCTTTTGGTGGAGATAAACTAATAGAAATGCCACATGTTTAGTTTATTTGTAAAATAGTTTGTATCTAGTTATATTCAAGTAGATTAATGCCAGATGTTAAAAAAAAAATCTAGCATCCATAAAAACACACGCGTTTGTAAGTTTCAACTTATGAAAGAAAATATTCAAAAATAATATTAAATTTTTTTTTAGATATCTCATAACATTTTTCTCACCTAAGAGACCAGATAGATGCAATTTTTATATGTGAGGCATATTTACTTTTATTGTCACTTATCTGTTATATTAGTAACTAGTCTATTCCTATTACATTAGATTTCTTTTTACGCTTTTCCTGTTTCCACTCATTGTACATGTAAGATGTGAACAAAAGACTGAGGGTTGGAAAAACCCCATTTAGCATTCTAGCTAACAAAAGGTTCTCTTTACCAAGATAAAGATGTTATTTATCTCCCTCAAGCCACTTCTACTGAAAATGAAATTCAAACTCAGTTTTAAAAGTGGTACATTCTTTATTATAAGATTTCTTCCCTCAGCAAGCCATTAAAATATTGTATTTGGCCAACCTGAATGATTGGTCAAGCAGTTGAAGTGTTTCACTCAGGGATACTGTATCGAAGTATTTGACTCAAGAATATCAATACACCATTACAGCAAGAAACACCTTACAGTGAAATGTATTGAATTCTATATCAAAATTCACAATTATTCAAGTATCCCTGCGACCTCCACCATTTGATACTCTAGGGGTATCCAGGCAACTGGTGTAACATAGCAGGTTATTGCAATAGTATCATGGAGAATACTGTATCTCAAAGCTCAAGAGCCGTTCTACATGCTCTTTACTATTTACATATTCTACCTAGCATTATATTGCCCAAATTAAGAATATTATTTTGCTAACAGACATCCAAACATAATTAAATAATTTATTAGTATCACACATAAGTTATTTGAAGATCAAATAAAAAGTTTTTTCACAAACACTATTAAAAGGATGAATCCAATATTCCCTTCTTAGTTTTTTCCTTCCCATTTTTTTTTTGTAAAATATCCTAAATGTAGCTGAATTGATATCATGCATATGAAAAGAGAAGAGAAGTACTTCATAAACAAGATCTCAGTAGCAAAACGAGGAATCAACTTAAGAGAAAAGCACGCACATTATTTTAAGCCTACGACTAGATACTGTGTTGCCCATGAGATTATGTATCTTGGTTTCCTCGATTCACGTATCGTGATACACATATTCCTGTGTGAAACAACTCTTACTGTGCACAGATACAATCTGATACACTGAACTTCAAGCCTGGCTGGTTGCGTTGAGGTAAAAAAAATCTTCATTTTATATACTTCCTTTGGGTAAAAGTTATTTTTATTTATTTTCATCATCACATCTTACTACCTTTTCGGGTTATACACATATTTACTAATAACGCTAATGAGTTAGGGAGCAGGAAGGTTAAATTTAGAGAAGTGTATCCACATTTGCATAGAGGGAGAGAGTAAATTCATCTAGAGAAAACCACCCTCAGTATATCTGAACAGGATTTGAACCTTGCTTTTCCTGTCATTGGCAGTCTAGTCTAACACGAGAGTGACAGCTTAGACCATGCAGTCATCGAAGCGGGTTTAGGTAAATGTTATTATTTTTTTAACAACTCAATCTTCTGTCTTATTTCACCTTAAACTACTATTAATCTGTTCACATTATCAGTAAAACTATAAATCAAGAAAATAGTTTACAATGATGTAAGATATGCATTCATGTCAAATTTTTCAATGTAATAAACTAATTCTCTTGACCTGCTTCAGTTGTCACACGGTCTAAGGCGCTACTCTCACAGTAGACCAGACTGTCTATGATGGGGAGATCGAGGTTCGAATCTCGCTAGGGTGCACTGGTATGGTTTTTCACTCTTCCCCTACACAAATGTGGATACACTTATCAAAAAATAATCGTCCCCATTCCTAAAACCACTGGCGTAATTAGTACATAAGCGTAAAACCCAAATAGATATTAAGACACAGTGTTAAAAAAAATATTTTTTTTTGCATTTATTTCTTTAGTTTATTTTGATTATCTTAATACTTCGGTTTCACTTATTTATTCTTTTGCTTCTTTTTTAATTTCTGTTATTTCAGTTGACTACAATTAAGTTTTGACTTCATATCTGAAATGACTTCTTATTCTCAAATCCCAGATGTATACATAGTAGATGTGGACAACACTGCTGAACCTTATTGGCTAATGATGGTACTTTTATTTAAATTATTGTTTTGATTTGAGAATGATTTGCTGCTTGGCTTATAAATAGACAAAACTCAACCCACAATGTAACTGCCTCTTAACCATTTAAATGTATATCCACCAAATATGTACAAGTTACACATATCTACCTCTGTATACAGTCAAAATAACTTCAATAGGGCAAGAGGAAAAAGTATAGTTATATCTTATCATAAAGTAAATAATGGTATTGATATATAGTAGACTGAGCTGCTAACAGACACAGGTCGAGGCAAATTGGTAATGATCAATAACAGGACAAGTAGTTTTAGTAGTGGTATATGTTTATATTCCAGAAAGTTTATGTGTAAAGTTTTTTGGATTAATTATATAGAAGGCATATTGTAATATGAACAGAGCAGAAAAAGTCCTGATTTATAATAAAATAAGTTGTCAGGACAAATGTATAAGACAATTGAATATATATATATATATATTTTTCTACCTCTCTTCATAACATTAACGATAAGAGTATTTAGATTACTCACGTTAGCTTACACAGGCTGTTGTTGTATAGGACATTTGTGCGGCATTGAATGAGGTGTCTTACTTCACCCTGAAAGGTAGCACTATTACCTTGACAAACTACATTATGGCCCTATCTTATAAGCTACCCTTGGTGAACTGGTGGTGTAGGGGTAAGGTGTCGGACTTCTGGGCTGGGTTCCGGGGTTCAATCCTTGGTGCTGGCACAGATTTATTTGATTACCAAACCCTTCCTTCACCTCTGACAAGACATGTATTAATCACAACTTGTGAGTGTGGGGAATGCCAGGCCTCCACCGTGGTTCGGATTCCACGTTAAACTGTAGGTCCTCCATTTCATCTCAGAATCACACTACCATTACACATTAGCGTAAGTGCGTATAACCCGAACGGGTAGTAAGACGCGGCGCTAATAATAATAACAATATAACGATGGCCTATTTCTAATACCACTTATTTCAAAAATTATTGAAAATGAGGTTTGACAATAGGGACATTTTATATGCTGTTGGTGACCTGGCGGTCTAGGGGTATGGTGTCAGACTTCTGTGCTGGCGGCCGGAGTTCAATCCCCGGTCCTGGCACAGATTTTTCTGATTACCAAACCCTTCCTTCACCTCTGACAAGACATCTTGTGAATGTGGGGAATGCCAGG